>WFAB01003385.1:0-10000 GCA_018977245.1 Lethenteron camtschaticum | reverse complement strand
GGTGCTGGTGCTGGTGGTGGTGCTGGTGCTGGTGGGAGGAGTGGTGGCACCAGCGGTGATGCTGCTGTCGGAGTCTGCAGGTTACACAAAGTACACATACTGTAGAGTACACACACACATACTGTCGATGACTGGTACCAGCGGTGTCAAGATCGGCCTCTGTGGAGGAGGCTCGTGAAGGACGCTACTGGGCAGTTGGAGGCGGTCGCCCTCCAACAACAACGGAGGGCGGAGGAGCGACGCTCACAACAACGAGCGGAGTGCCGGGTGGCTAAAGCACAGCGAGTTGGCACAGTAGGGGGCACAGGTGGTGCATCAGCCAGTCATCTCGGTCATCTCGGTCAGTCGACCTGTAGCACCTGCTGGGTCTGCCCCGTGACCTCCTGCCAGCGGGCGTTCGACACTTCACGTGGTAGCCTCAAGGTGCACATGGCCTGGCACAAGCGTCGTAGTGACGTCACTGCCACTTAATGGCGAATGGCGGAAATTACAAAAAGCCACTACGGGTGGCCACGTGGAATGTTCGAACGCTCACTGCGGAGGAGAAGCTGCCACTTCTCTGTCGGGAGCTGGACCGGTACCGCCTGGATCTTTGCGGCATTCAGGAGGTCCGGTGGACCGGCTCTGGCTCCTGCCACCATGAGGGGTGGACAGTCCTCTACTCGGGGCAGGAGACTGCCAAACAACAGGGTGTGGCTCTTCTTCTGAACAAAATAATGAAGGGGGCGTGGGTGCGTGGCGGTGAGGTGTGGGAAGCTGTAAGCCCAAGGCTACTTTGGGCTCGCCTTCCCATCAACCGGAGGCGAGGAGTGGTGGTCGTGGTTACTTAAGCCCCCACCGAAGACGAACATCCGTGGAGGGATGCAGGCAAGGCCGATGAGTCAGATGCCTTCTATGACCTGTCACGGGTTCTGGCTAAAATGGCCCCTCGGGATAGACTCATCTTGTTGGGCGACTTCAATGCCCGAGTTGGTCATGATGCTGGCACCTGGTCTGGAGTGATTGGAAGGCATGGGCGAGATCAGCTCAATAACAACGGTAGGAGGATGTGAGATGTTTGTGCATGGCGGGTCCAAGCAAGCACATCTGCTGGACTATATAGTGACGGAACAGCGGATGTGGGCCCATGTCCTTGACACCAGGACCGACCGTGAAGCTGATCTACCCAGCAAGTTGGCACAGTAGGGGGCACAGGTGGTGCATCAGCCAGTCATCTCGGTCATCTCGGTCAGTCGACCCGTGGCACCTGCTGGGTCTGCCCCGTGACCTCCTGCCAGCGGGCGTTCGACACTTCACGTGGTAGCCTCAAGGTGCACATGGCCTGGCACAAGCGTCGTGGTGACGTCACCACCACTTAGTGGCGAATGGCGGTTGTTGTTGTTGTGTACGTGTGTGTGTGTCTGTGTGTGTGTGTACGTGTGTGTGCGTGTGCGTACGTGTGTGCGTGCGTGTGCGTACGTGTGCGTGCGTGTGCGTGCGTGTGCGTACGTGTGCGTGCGTGTGTACATGTGTGTGTGTATGTGTGTGTATGTTCGTGTGTGTGTGTACGTGTGTGCGTGCGTGTGTGCGTACGTCTGTGAGTGTGTGTGTGTACGTGTGTACATGTGTGTGTGTGTGCGTGTGTGTATGTACGTGTGTGTGTGTATTTGTGTGTGTGTACACGTATGTACGTGTGTGTGTGTATGTACATGTGTGTATGTGTATGTGTGTGTACATGTGTATGTGTGTATGTACCCGAATCACAGGATCCGTGCTGGCCAGGAGGTAGTTGTCTCTGCAGACCCGGCACGGGCTGCGTCGCGAGGTACCACACCCGTGCAGCACGTCAGCAGCGTGTACTCGGTTGTGGTCTACACAGTACACACACAGTACACACACAGTACACACACAGACACACACACAGTACACACAGTACACACACACAGTACACACACAGTGCACACGCGTCTCTCCCCGTGTCTCTCTCCCCGTGTCTCCGTGTCTCTCTCCCCATGTCTCTCTCTCTCCCGTGTCTCTCTNCGTCTCTCCGTGTCTCTGTCTCTCCGTGTCTCTGTCTCTCCCGTGTCTCCGTGTCTCCCCGTGTCTCTCTCTCCGCGTGTCTCTCTGTCTCTCCCCCCGCGTCTCTCCTCACGTGTCTCTCCCCACGTGTCTCTCCCCGTGTCTCTCTCCCGTGTGTCCATGTCTCTCTCTCCCCGTGTCTCTCTCCCCGTGTCTCTCCCACTCTCTCCCCGTGTCCCCGCGTGTCTCCGTGTCTCTCTCCCCGTGTCTCTCTCCCCGTGTCTCTCTCCCCGTGTCTCCCCATGTCTCTCTCTCCGTGTCTCTCTCCCCATGTCTCCCTGCGTATCTCTCTCTCCGTGTCTCTCTCCGTGTCTCCGTGTCTCTCCCGTGTCTCCGTGTCTCTCTACCTCGCCNGTGTCTCCGTGTCTCTCCCTGCGTACATGCGACGTTGCGGTACCCGCTCTCCAGGGCGTGGAAGAATCTCGTGAACTCTCCCGTGTCTCCCCCGTGTCTCTCCCATGTCTCCCTGCGTGTCTCTCTCTCCGTGTCTCTCTCCCGCGTGTCTCCCTGAGTCTCCCCGCATGTCTCTCCGTGTCTCCCTGAATCTCTCCCCGTGTCTCCGTGTCTCTCCCGTGTCTCCCCGTGTCTCCCTGAGTCTCTCCCCACGTGTCTCTCTGTCCGCGTGTCTCTCTCCGTGTCTCTCTCCCCCGTGTGTCTCTCTCCCCGCGTACATGCGACGTCGCGGTACCCGCTCTCCAGGGCGTGGAAGAATCTCGTGAACTCCGCCACGGGGATCTTGAAGATCTCAAAGAGGCCGGTGTCTTCAAACAGCTGGAACGCCATCTAGCAGCAGCAGTAGCATCAGCAGGGGTTCACGATGGCCGTGTCAGGTTCATGATGGCCGTGTCAGGTTCACGATGGCCGTGTCGTGTTCAAGATGGCCGTGTCGTGTTCAAGATGGCTGTGTGGGGTTCAAGATGGCCGTGTAAAGGTCACAATGGCTGTGTGAGGTTCAAGATGGCCGAGTGGGGTTCAAAATGGCCGTGTGGGGTTCATGATGGCCGTGTGGGTTTCATGATAACCGTGTGTGGTTCACGATGGCCGTGTCGTGTTCACGATGGCCGTGTCGTGTTCAAGATAGCCGTGTAGGTTTCACGATGGCCGTGTTGGGTTCATGATGGCCGTGTCGTGTTCAAGATGGCCGTGTCGGGTTCACGATGGCCGTGTAAAGGTCACGATGGCCGTGTGAGATTCAAGATGGCCGAGTGGGTTCACGATGGCTGTGTGGATTTCATGATAACCGTGTGTGGTTCACGATGGCCGTGTGGGTTTCAAGATGGCCGTGTCAGGTTCACGATGGCCGTGTGGGGTTCAAGATGACCGAGTGGGTTCACGATGGCTGTGTGGATTTCATGATAACCGTGTGTGGTTCACGATGGCCGTGTCGTGTTCAAGATGGCCGTGTGAGGTTCACGATGGCCGTGTAAATGTCAGATGGCCGTGTCGTGTTCACGATGGCCGTGTGAGGTTCAAGATGGCCGAGTGGGTTCACGATGGCTGTGTGGGGTTCAGGATGGCCGTGTCGTGTTCACGATGGCTGTGTGGATTTCATGATAACCGTGTGTGGTTCACGATGGCCGTGTCGTGTTCACGATGGCCGTGTGGGGTTCACGATGGCCGTGTCGTGTTCAAGATGGCCGTGTGGGGTTCAAGATGGCCGTGTGTGGTTCACGATGGCCGTGTGTGTTCAAGATGGCCGTGTGGGTTCACGATGGCCGTGTCGTGTTCAAGATGGCCGTGTGGGGTTCACGATGGCCGTGTCGGGTTCAAGATGGCCGTGTGGGTTTCATGATAACCGTGTAGGTTTCACGATGGCCGTGTCAGGTTCAAGATGGCCGTGTGGGTTTCATGATAACCGTGTGAGGTTCAAGATGGCCGAGTGGGTTCACGATGGCTGTGTGGATTTCATGATAACCGTGTGTGGTTCACGATGGCCGTGTCGTGTTCAAGATGGCCGTGTGGGGTTCAAGATGGCCGTGTGTGGTTCAAGATGGCCGTGTCGTGTTCAAGATGGCCGTGTCGTGTTCATGATGGCCGTGTGGGGTTCACGATGGCCGTGTGGGGTTCATGATAACCGTGTGTGGTTCACGATGGCCGTGTGGGGTTCACGATGGCCGTGTTGGTTTCACGATGGACGTGTCGTGTTCACGATGGCCGTGTTGTGTTCAAGATGGCCGTGTGGGTTTCAAGATGGCCGTCTCACCCGGCTGAGCACGGAGCCGCAGGTTCCCCCAGTGAGTTCCACGAGGTCAAAGATTGGGAAGTTCCAGTCGCTCAGATGCTCCATCAGGGAGCCCACGGCCTCCTCGTCGAGCTCCGTCACAGGGCCTTGGTCTCACCGTGGAGCTCCATCATCTGGTCATTGCTTTCGTCATGGAGCTCTTCCACAAGCCCCTTGTTCTCACCACGCATCTCTGTCACAAGACTCTTGGTCTCACTGTGGAGTTCGGTTGAAGAGTCCTTGGCTTCAGCATGGTGGAGCAGTGTCACAGGACTCGTGGTCCCTCGTAGAGCTCCGTTGCAGGGTCCATGGTCTTGTCGCGGAGCTCCGTCACGGGGACGCTGCTCTCTCCAGCCGACGGCAACCTTTGGACTACGACCTTTGACCAAGGCTCAGAGTCGCTCTCTGATCACAGAGGAGAACAGAACAGCATGCTGAGTTCACGATGGCCGTGTGGGTTCACAATTGGTGAGTTCATAATGGCCGTGTAGGGTTCACAATTGGTGAGTTCATAATGGCCGTGTCGGGTCCATATAATTGGTGAGTTCATAATGGCCGTGTTGGGTTCACGATTGGTGAGTTCATAATGGCCGCGTCGGGTCCATATAATTGGTGAGTTCATAATGGCCGTGTCGGGTTCAAGATTGGTGAGTTCATAATGGCCGTGTTGGGTTCACGATTGGTGAGTTCATAATGGCCGTGTCGGGTTCATATAATTGGTGAGTTCATAATGGCCGTGTCGGTTCCATATAATTGGTGAGTTCATAATGGCCGTGTCGGTTCCATATAATTGGTGAGTTCATAATGGCCGTGTTGGGTTCACGATTGGCGAGTTCATAATGGCCGTGTTGGGTTCACGATTGGTGAGTTCATAATGGCCGTGTTGGGTTCACGATTGGTGAGTTCATAATGGCCGTGTTGGGTTCACAATTGGTGAGTTCATAATGGCCGTGTCGGGTTCAAGATTGGTGAGTTCATAATGGCCGTGTTGGGTCCATAATTGGTGAGTTCATAATGATAATGGCCATGTCGGGTTCATATAATTGGTGAGTTCATAATGGCCGTGTCGGTTCCATATAATTGGTGAGTTCATAATGGCCGTGTCGGTTCCATATAATTGGTGAGTTCATAATGGCCGTGTCGGTTCCATATAATTGGTGAGTTCATAATGGCCGTGTTGGGTTCACGATTGGTGAGTTCATAATGGCCGTGTTGGGTTCACGATTGGTGAGTTCATAATGGCCATGTTGGGTTCACAATTGGTGAGTTCATAATGGCCGTGTTGGGTTCACAATTGGTGAGTTCATAATGGCCGTGTCGGGTTCATATAATTGGTGAGTTCATAATGGCCGTGACGGTTCCATATAATTGGTGAGTTCATAATGGCCGTGTCGGTTCCATATAATTGGTGAGTTCATAATGGCCGTGTCGGTTCCATATAATTGGTGAGTTCATAATGGCCGTGTCGGGTCCATATAATTGGTGAGTTCATAATGGCCGTGTCGGTCCATATAATTGGTGAGTTCATAATGGCCGTGTCGGTTCCATATAATTGGTGAGTTCATAATGGCCGTGTTGGGTTCACGATTGGTGAGTTCATAATGGCCGTGTTGGGTTCACAATTGGTGAGTTCATAATGGCCGTGTTGGGTTCACAATTGGTGAGTTCATAATGGCCGTGTTGGGTTCACGATTGGTGAGTTCATAATGGCCGTGTTGGGTTCACGATTGGTGAGTTCATAATGGCCGTGTTGGGTTCACAATTGGTGAGTTCATAATGGCCGTGTTGGGTTCACGATTGGTGAGTTCATAATGGCCGTGTTGGGTTCACAATTGGTGAGTTCATAATGGCCGTGTCGGGTTCAAGATTGGTGAGTTCATAATGGCCGTGTTGGGTCCATAATTGGTGAGTTCATAATGGCCGTGTCGGGTTTACAAATGCTGGGTCCTCAATGTCCGTGTCGGGTCCACAATGACCGTGTCAGAGGCTCTCAGAAGGCACTGCTGAGATCCTGGCCATTATGAACGCGAGGCGGCCATTGGAGCCCGCAGGTCCGATGAGAAAGAGAGAGACCATTACCTTGAAACGCAGTGAGAGATCCAGGGGGCACAGCCGCGGAGGAGATGGAGCAACGATTGGTGATTCCACAGCTGAGAAAGAGCCAGAGGAGAGAGGTACACAGTGACATATACACTCACTCACCTTGCCTCTACCCCTACCACTCACCCCGCCTCTACCCCTACCACTCACCCCGCCTCTACCCCTACCACTCACCCTGCCTCTACCCTACCACTCACTCACCCTGCCTCTACCCCTACCACTCACCCCGCCTCTACCCCTACCACTCACTCACCCTGCCTCTACCCCTACCACTCACTCACCCTGCCTCTACCCCTACCACTCACTCACCCTGCCTCTACCCCTACCACTCACCCTGCCTCTACCCTACCACTCACTCACCGCCTCTACCCCTACCACTCACTCACTGCCTCTACCCCTACCACTCACCCTGCCTCTACCCCTACCACTCACCCCGCCTCTACCCCTACCACTCACACTGCCTCTACCCCTACCACTCACCCCGCCTCTACCCTACCACTCACTCACCCTGCCTCTACCCCTACCACTCACCCTGCCTCTACCCCTACCACTCACTCCCTTGCCTCTACCCCTACCACTCACTCACCCTGCCTCTACCCCTACCACTCACCCTGCCTCTACCCTACCACTCACTCACCCTGCCTCTACCCCTACCACTCACTCACCCGCCTCTACCCCTACCACTCACCCGCCTCTACCCTACCACTCACCCTGCTCTACCCCTACCACTCACCCCGCCTCTACCCCTACCACTCACCCTGCCTCTACCCCTACCACTCACTCTACCCTACCACTCACCCGCCTCTACCCCTACCACTCACCCTGCCCTACCACTCACCCTGCCTCCACCCCTACCGCTCACCCCGCCTCTACCCCTACCACTCACCCTGCGTCTACCCCTACCACTCACCCCGCCTCTACCCTACCACTCACCCCGCCTCTACCCCTACCACTCACCCCGCCTCTACCACTCACCCCGCCCCTACCACTCACCCCGCCTCTACCCCTACCACTCACTCCGCCTCTACCCCTACCACTCACTCACCCCTACCACTGCCTCTACCCCTACACTCACCCCGCCTCTACCCCTACCACTCACCCTGCCTCTACCCCTACCACTCACTCACCCCGCCTCTACCCCTACCACTCACCCTGCCTCTACCCCTACCACTCACCCCGCCTCTACCCCTACCACTCACCCCGCCTCCACCCCTACCACTCACCTGATACACACGTATTCGAGTTTATTTTCCTCTGCCCCCCGTGTCTCACAGTGGGTGGAGGGGTGAGACACGGGGGGGTGGGGGGTGAGACACGGGGGGGGTGGGGGGTGAGACACGGGGGGGTGGGGGGGTGAGACACGGGGGGTGGGGGGGTGAGACACGGGGGGGAGGGGGGTGAGACACGGGGGGAGGGGGGGTGAGACACGGGGGGGGTGGGGGGTGAGACACGGGGGGTGGGGGGTGAGACACGGGGGGAGGGGGGTGAGACACGGGGGGGTGGGGGGTGAGACACGGGGGGGTGGGGGGTGAGACACGGGAGATTCCTCCGTGAGAAGTGAATCATCTGCACACAGACACAGGAGGGTCACGGTGAGGTCACGGTGAGGGTCCGGTGAGGGTCACGGGAGGGTCACGAGCAGGGTGAGGGTCACGGTGAGGGTCACGGTGAGGGTCACGAGACAGTGAGGGTCACGTGGTCCGGTGAGAGTCGGTGAGGGTCACGGTGAGAGTGAGGGGGGGGGGCAGGGGGAGGGTCACGGTGAGGGTCACGGTGGGGTCACGTGAGGGTACGAGAACAGTGAGGGTCACGGTGAGTACGGTGAGAGTCACGGTGAGGGTCACGGTGAGAGTCACGGTGAGGGTCACGGTGAGGGTCACGGTGAGGGTCACGGTGAGGGTCACGGAGGGTCACGGTGAGGGTCACGAGACACGGTGAGGGTCACGGTGAGGAGACACGGTGAGGGTCACGGTGAGGGTCACAGTGAGGGTCACGGAGAGTCACGGTGAGGGTCACGGTGAGGGTCACGGTGAGGGTCACGGAGAGTCACGGTGAGAGTCACGGTGAGGGTCACGGTGAGGGTCACGGTGAGGGTCACGAGACACGGTGAGGGTCACGGTGAGGGTCACGGTGAGGGTCACGGTGAGAGTCACGGTGAGGGTCACGGTGAGGGTCACGGTGAGGGTCACGAGACACGGTGAGGGTCACGGTGAGGGTCACGGTGAGGGTCACGGTGAGGGTCACGAGACACGGTGAGAGTCACGGTGAGGGTCACGGTGAGGGTCACGGTGAGGGTCACGGAGAGTCACGGTGAGAGTCACGGTGAGGGTCACGAGACACAGTGAGGGTCACGGTGAGGGTCACGGTGAGGGTCACGGTGAGGGTCACGGTGAGGGTCACGAGACACGGTGAGAGTCACGGTGAGGGTCACAGTGAGGGTCACGGTGAGGGTCACGGTGAGGGTCACGGTGAGAGTCACGGTGAGGGTCACGGTGAGAGTCACGGTGAGGGTCACGAGTCACGGTGAGGGTCACGGTGAGAGTCACGGTGAGGGTCACGGTGAGGGTCACGGTGAGAGTCACGGTGAGGGTCACGGTGAGGGTCACGAGACACGGTGAGAGTCACGGTGAGGGTCACGGTGAGGGTCACGGTGAGGGTCACGAGACACGGTGAGAGTCACAGTGAGGGTCACGGTGAGGGTCACGGTGAGGGTCACGGTGAGGGTCACGAGACACGGTGAGAGTCACGGTGAGAGTCACGGTGAGGGTCACGGTGAGGGTCACGGTGAGGGTCACGGAGAGTCACGGTGAGAGTCACGGTGAGGGTTACGGTGAGGGTCACGGTGAGGGTCATGGTGGAGGCACCAGCGAGCGAAGAGCGAGTGGTTGATGAGCGGCGTCTGCCGGGTGGTGACGACTCCGGCTGCGGTTTGCCGGGAGGTCCGGTGCGACTCATGGACGTGCTGGTGGGGACGCACACAGACACACACACACACAGACACACACACACAGACACAGACACACACACACACAGACACACACACAGACACACACACACAACACNGACACACACAGACACACACACACACACNTACACACACACACACACAGACACACACAGACACACACACACACAGACACACACACACACAGACACACACACAGACACACACACACAGACACACACACAGGCACACACACACACACACACACAGATACACACACGAGGCACACACACAGACACACACACAGACACACACACACCAGACACACACACAGGCACACACACAGACACACACACACAGATACACACACAGACACACACACAGACACACAGATACACACACACAGACACACACACAGACACACACACACACACAGACACACACACACACACACACAGACACACACACACACNCACACACACACACNCAGACACACAGAGACNCAGAGACAGAGACACNGAGACACACACAGAGACACACACAGAGACACAAAGACACACGCACACACAGACACACATACACACACACAGACACACACACACGCACACAGATACACACAGACACAGAGACACACACACACACAGACACGTATAATACACACACACACACGTACACAC
>WFAB01003384.1:0-17019 GCA_018977245.1 Lethenteron camtschaticum | reverse complement strand
AGACACGTCGCCCCGCTCCTGCAGACCCTCCGGTGCCCCCTCCCCTCCTCCCCTCCCTCCCACCCTCCCCCACCCTCCCTGCCTCCTTCCCTGCCTCTGCTCCCACCCTCCTTCCCTCAGTTTGAGTCTATAGATTTCTGTGTGAGTCTATGGGTCTGTGGTGAGTCTATGGGTCTGTGGTGAGTCTGGATCTCTGTGTGAGTCTATGGGGTCTCTGTGAGTCTGGATCTCTGTGTGAGTCTGGGTCACTGTGTGAGTCTGGATCTCTGTGTGAGTCTTTGGATCTCTGTGTGAGTCTGCGTGTGGGGTGGTGGCATCACAACGTCCAACGTGACGTCTGGATCTCGGGTGTGTGCGGCCGCAGGGACGTGGAGCTGCGGCGGCGACGCCGGTCTCTTTGAAGCCGGCCTGCGACTCTCGGCGCGGCACGGCGCCGCCCCGGAGGGTCCCCACGCGCCGGGCAGCCCCATGGTGGTGCGTAAGCGCGTGCGGCGCTCCCCCGGCGAGCCCGAGTCACCAGAGAGACGCTGCCAGACGTGCCGGCAGCTCTGCTACCTCTCCATGGTACGGCTTGAGGTGCCACGGTGGCTAGGAGATGTTAACTAGCTCGCCTGGTATGCAGGAGATCGTGGATTAGATCCCGACCCTGACGCCTGCTGCTGTATATTTGGAGTTTGCATGTGTCTCTCCCCGTGGTTGCGTGGATTTTTCTATGGGTCCTCTGGTTTTTCCTTCGACATTTAGAATCAACATCAAGCATTTTATAGTATTTAGCTGATATGAATTTCCACACGATAAGTCACTTCGTTGAACTATTATTTTTGATAGCCATGTCGCTTCTGATAAAGAGCTACATAGCTCAGTAGTGGGCAATACCTGGTCAAATATAAAAAAATAGTTTAGTTTGAGTTTTTACCGTCCTTGTCGCCATCGCTCTGCATACTGTGACAGCTCATGCACACGGTGTTCACCACACCGCACATTGACTCACCCACACACAACAACAATAACAACAACAACAACAACCGCCATTCGCCACTAAGTGGCGGTGACGTCACCACGGCGCTTGTGCCAGGCTATATGCACATTAAGACAATGTAAAGTGTCGAACGCCCGCTGGCAGGGGTCTCGGGACAGACCTAGGTGCCATGGGTTGACTGACTGAGATGACTGGCCGATGCACCAGCTGTGCTCTCTACTCTGCCAACTTGCTGTGTTTTAGCCACCTGGCGCTCCACTCGTTGTTGTGAGCGTCGCTCTTCTGGATGGCCACTGCCTCCAGAAGAGCGATGCCCAGTAGCTTCCTTCACAACCCTTCTCCACAATTTCCTGTACCACATCACTCCATCTCTTCTCTCGCCCCTGCCGCGCCCGTTTTGCTCCCTCTATCCAGTGGCTGGGCATGCGGCCTACATGACCTAGCCAACCCAGCGTTGCCTGTCGGAGGAGCTCACCGATGGGGCTTTGTCCAGATCTTTCAAGGATTTGTGAACTCCTCACAATCCAGCCTGGTTAAACCCAGGATCGCGCATAGGCAGTCCAGCCTAAATGGTTCTAACTGGCGAAGATGTTCCATTAGGGGGGTCCAAGTTTCGCAAGCGTAGAGAACGGAGGTCATGACCGTGGCCGAGAAGATCCGAAGCTTCGTGTGGTGCAACCGACAAGCTCGCCTCCACACAGCGTTACGCAGCTGATGAAAAGATAATGCCGCTCAACTGATTCGGAGTGAGACCTCTGCTCTCAAACCGGAGCTGGTCATGAGCACACTGCCCAGGCATGGAAAACTCTCCACTCTCTCCACAACTACACCATCACCAATTGGGAGTTGTGGGGGTGGAGTGCCTGATGGCACAAAATACCCAGGCAAGTGCTTAGTTTTGGTGGGGCTGATGGTAGAACCCTACCCCTGAGTGGCACACTCCAGGTTCAGCAGCAGCACCTCCAACTCCTCCTCTGAGTAAGCAGCAATTACCAGATCATCCGAATACATAACATGGTTGACCAATAGGGAGCCATCCCTTGACTGCCCTCGGGCATCGATCAGCCACCCATTGTATCTGTACCAGATGGAAATTCCCCCAGTACAGGCATCGAAGGCTTCACGAACTACCTGGTCTAAATAGATGTTATATAATGTGGGAGCCAGAGGACTCACCCCCCTCACCCACCCACACTCAATCCCCCTCACCCACTCATTCACTCGCCTACTCACCAAACTTTATTATTTTTTATCTCATGGGGCCTTTTTTCAGCATCTACATAAAATAGTATATATATCATCGTCATTATCGTGTTCATAATCATCACCATAATCATTTTGTTGATACCATCGTTACTATCACCTGTGTTTGTAGCACCACCATGGTTCTTGTTGCTGTGGTCAGGAGCAATGCTCATAGCGCCACCCAGCAGCAGCCTGCACCAATCCTCACGAGTACCATCGTGGTGACGATGACGATGATGATGACTACGAGGATGTTGATGACGACGTTGATGTTGATGGCGTTGATGTTGACGATGTTGATGACGTCGATGTTAATGACGACGATGTTGACGATGTTGGCGACGACCATATTGACAATGTTGATGATGACGATGACGTTGACGATGATGGTGTTGACGATGATGGTGTTGACGATGATGGTGTTGACGATGATGGTGTTGACGATGATGGTGTTGACGATGATGGTGTTGACGATGATGGTGTTGACGATGATGGTGTTGACGATGATGGTGTGGTGAGGTTGACGATGATGGTGTTGACGATGATGGTGTGACGATGATGGTGTTGACGATGATGTGTGACGATGGTGTGACGATGGGTGGGTGGGTGTTGACGATGGTGGTGTTGACGATGGTGGTGTTGACGATGATGGTGGACGATGGTGGTGTTGACGATGGTGGTGTTGACGATGGTGGTGTTGACGATGATGGTGTTGACGATGATGGTGTTGACGATGATGGTGTTGACGATGATGGTGTTGACGATGATGGTGTTGACGATGATGGTGTTGACGATGATGGTGTTGACGATGATGGTGTTGACGACGACCATGTGTCAGGTGGTGCAGGAGAGCGACGGCACCGTGTTCTGTCTGGAGTGCGTGCTGGCCCACGTCAAGGAAAAGAAGACGTGCCGTGGTCTGAAGATGATGTACCGCTACGACGAGGCACGTGTGTGTGTGTGTGTACGTTTAATTAATTTCCGCCGTATGTAGCCAAATGTGCGAATTGAAGGTGCGAGCGAAAGGACAACAAACTAACCACCATCACCACCATCAACACAGTATCACCACAACCATCAACACCACCGTCATCACCACCACCACCACCACCAAAAGACGAAGACAAAGATCCCTAATGTAACCTTAACAGACCGTTGGGGCAAGTGCTGTTAGCGAGCATCTATGATGGCTGGCACGACACACGAGGGGGTGGGTGGTCATTACCACGCCCGGCCTCCTTTGTCTCCCCAGTGGCGATGTTTACACACCCCATCAGGTACTCATTTGAGGCTGAGTCGAACTAGTTGGAGGCCCAGTACCAGTTCAGATATTCGTCACTTGTGTTGACCATGAGTGGGAATCGAACTCAGGTCACCGGGTTCGTAGCACAGTGCGCCACCACCATTATCACCGCGCCCCCCACCCCCCCCCCCCCCCCCCCCCCGTACTTTGAGGTGAGGCGCGCGGTGAGGGCCGGTGTTTTGCAATGCCGCCCCCATCTTTCTCCCCACGCTGTCACTCTGACACTCTCTCCCTGCTCTCTCTCTCGGCAGGAGCAGATCAACAGCCTGGTGTACCGGGTGACCACGGCGGTGGCGTCGGGCGCCGCACGGCACGGCGACGGCACCGCCACCACCGCGTCGCCATCGCGGCCCAAGAGAAGCTCGCGCCGCACTCGCCACGGCAGCGCAACGACGACGCCGCCGGCGCCGCTGACTCGTACGCGGGACTCCCCCGAGCTCGCGACGCCGGCACCGTCTCCGCCGCCGCCGCCGCTTGCCACCTCAAAGCGCCTCCAGGGCCTCTCCTGAGCCAGGCCGCCGCCGCTGCACGACGACCGCACGAGGAGCAGCAGCGGGAGGAGAGCGTTAGGGCCGCCATGCCGATCTCATCGTGAGGAGCGGTTGAGGCGGAAGTCCTAATGTCGGCTGTTCTGCCCCACGTGGTTCGGGCGCCGTTGACCGCGACCGTGTTGGCGGTTCGGGCCGCAGTCGCCGAGACGGGTGCCGTGCGAGTCCACGGGTCTCGGTGTGGGTTTACGGGTCTTGGTGCGGATCTACGGGTCTCTGTGCGGGTCCGTAGGTTTCTCTGTGACTCTGTAGGTCTCGGTGCGAGTGTACGGGTCTCGGTGCAAGTCTAAGAGTGGACAGTGGGAGACTGTAGGCGCAGAATGCGTTGGTAGTGAGGAGATGCGATCGTGGTGGTGGTGGAGAAGGCGGCGTGGCGGTGGCATCAGCAGTGGCTCTGGCCACGACAATGTCTCCACGGGTGATCTCGGAGCTGCGCATTTCTCTGGATAATCCTCATTCTTCTCTGGGTCTTTAAGGTGTCATGTTCCCCTGGAGGGACGTTTCTTGAGATGTTGTAGACAATTACCTAGTGAGTGTGAAAGTATTTCAGGTCTAGGCAATGGTTGTTTTTGCTTTCTTGATTACATTGATATTGTGTTTTGTTTAAAATTGAAAGCCATTCAAGGTGAGAACGACGCAGTTCCCCAGTAGTCGTGGTGATGATGATGGCGATGACGTCACGCTGAGCGGCGGTGACGTCACGATTCACAATGGTGCTTGCGACGTGTGATGGCTTCATGCCACTGTTGGGCTTGAGAAACAAACATGGTGCTTGCCCTTAAACCAGGACAATGCCACGGTCACGGAACAGCAGAAACGCACGAGCTGCAATGCTCACGTATGCCTTGGGCTCGCGCACATGTTGACGTGCGTGCGTTCACGTGCGTGCGTTCACGTGCGTGCGTTCACGTGCGTGCGTTCACGTGCGTGCGTTCACGTGCGTGCGCGTGGGGAGCGGTGGTCAGCGCGTCGTGAGCCCCGGCCACCCCGAGTTCAGTTCCCCGCTCGCGGCCAATACCGGTGACTAACATCTAAACAGGCCCTGGGCCCTCCCGTAGGGTTGACTCGGCCTTAAACGATTACCCGGTGCGGTGAGCATGCAGACATCGGCACCAGCGAGACGGAGGCGGGCAGCAGGCGTGGCGCTCGGGCGCTCGCGCCCACACGTGCCGCGGCGACCTTCGCAGGCGCTGCCCGCGAGCCACCCTGGCAGCCCGTGGGTTGGGGCACTCTGTGCGTCTGGCCTTCTCCACCGCGAGGCTGGTCGCAAGTCGCTGACAATGATTGGTCATTTGTTAGTCGACCTGTGCGTGCGTCCGTGTGCTTGCGTCCGTGTGCGTGTGTACGTGCGTCCACGTGCGTGTATGCGTGCGTCCGTGTGCGTGCGTCCATGTGCGTGTGTACGTGCGTCCACGTGCGTGTATGCGTGTGTCCGTGTGCGTGCGGGCAGGGGGGTGGTGCCGTGCGACGGCAGTGCGGTGCCGCCGCCCGTTGTGCCGCACTGCGGGGGCGTTGCACTCGAGTCCTCGGAGGTGTGAAGCGGAGCTCCCCCCGTGTCCACGTCAACTCCTCGTTAGCTTCAAGTCTCCCTGGGGGTTGTGTCGACGTGAACTTGACCGGAGTTAGATTCCCTGCGGTGGTGGGGTGGGGGGTGGAGGGGGTGGAGTGGGTGGCGGTGTGCGCGTTGCGATTTTATCTCTCTTCGCTTTTATTTATGGAATTAACTCTGAAGTGTTTTTGCTGAAATGCTTTATTTATTTCCTGGTGATGCACCGACATGCTCGCGACATTTGTAGGCTCCACGTACGTCGCACGTTCGCCGATTAGCGTCGTTTTAGTTTTGCCGACTGGAACGGTGAGGATCTGCGATTGTCCCCGTGCGTGGGGAGTGAAAAATGAATCGGTGTGATTACTGATTACTTGACATTTCAGAAGTAACTTAATGAGTTGATCCTCTGCTCGGCATCCTCACGATGTAATCGAATGACTTGGAATCGCCCTTGGCTGGGATACGTCGGGTTGACATGACTCCAGACGCGGCGGCGGCGTTCCCGTGTGTCTAGCCCATGCCGCCGACTCTTCGCCTCGCCCTTCTGTTGTATATTGAAATATTTTTTCCAATTTTCATTCAAAGTCAAAGCCGCCGTGCAGAGCAACGAAGCGGCGCTCGCCGCTAGATCTGCCGACGCGTCCTCAGCGGTCAGCGATTCAGACATGCTCGACAGGGGCGGGGGGAGGGGGGGAGGGTTTACGAATCGGCGGAGAGGGGGAGGGGGGACGATCACCGGCCCCAGTTTGGTAAAAACGCGGCCCGGGATTAAAGCGCTGCCAGCGACCGCACGGAGGAGACGCGGCATGTACTTTATTTGGTTTGCCAGCAACATTGGCCAAATTCAGCTCTTCAGAATCAAATACCAGTTGGGCTATCACGCGAGGAGCATTAGTTTCGTGTGGCCTCTGTGCGGAACGGAGGTGTCGCTTGAAGACGATCTCGGAGGTAGCTCTGCGATATGTGCTTCCGCGTGCCGTTCTCCGGCACGGAAAGGGGGTCGAGATTTCTGAACGGGTTCTCGGTGACACCGCAGTGCCCGCTGGGAAAATCGGGGCGGCTGAAAACTGGATGAGAATTACCCACAATTCCCGCTGTGCCGGCGCCTTTTCCACCAGAATGTCGCGTTTCTCTGCCGCTGCGTGGTGCGCGACCCAGCCGGTGCGGCGCGCTCGTGCCCTCGGGTTCTGTTTTTGCCGATGGGCGACGGTGGGCGGAGGGCACCGCCGACCCAAGCCAGTGCCTTTGTTGAGCTGCTCAGGGTGGCCACGGCCTCCCGTGCAGCCTGTTTCCCCATTCCTCTGGCAGCTGCACAGACAACAACAACCACCCTAACCCCGTCTCCTCCTCGTTGTTGTTGTGAGTGATTCCTTTGTGTGACTGTTTAAAAGCCTTCCTCGCCTCTCGAGTGATGGGAGAAGGCAGTTTACTGTTTGCGTCGACACGTTGCCATCGTGTTGAGCTATTGAGCCTCATCAGCATTAGTGTTTTGCGGGTGTTAGGCGGTGTGACTTGTGCCGGTGTAGCCGTACGTATTTCACGATTGATTTTTTTGGGTTGGGCCCACGTAGCTATCTGGCCAAACTTTTCGTCTCGTAACTCTCCACCACCCGGCGCAGCCAAACAACCAAATTTAACAGCGATGAAACTGAGAAGTGCGTCCAGCGTCTTTCAGGGTCATCTCCAAAATCCGCCTGCCGCACGTCTTCCATCATCATCACGACGCCCGCTGCGGAGCGATCGGCCGTGCCAGCACTGGTTTGGCGGGGGACCAACTGGCGAGGAGGAACGGAGGGAAAAAAATCCACACCAAACCAGTTTCTTATCACGGATCCCACAGTCTGTCTTGCCCGGCTCTGACTTGCCATGCCATCACTGGGCCCCGCCGAACGGGTTTCCGACCAAGGGCGAGGTCTCCGTGCAGCCGCCCTTCAGTGTGGCACGCTGGAGGGCGGCTGTCCGCCGAGTCCATCGGGGGTCCGGGAGGCGCCACTCACGGCCAACGGGGGGGGGGGGGGACACGCTGGCGCACGGCTGGTGGGCCATGACGCGCTTTTGCCGCCGGGCCCAACCACAACATCAATCGTGAATCCTGGTCACACGGGCACTTTCCCAAACGGTTCCTGTTCCTATGCAGTAACGCGATGTCTCCGCAGGGATTGGGGGAGGGTGGGGGGGCAGTGAATGGGGGGCAGCCTCTGTAGGACGACTCGGTCTCGCACCGGGACTCCAAATCCGCGTGGCGCCCCCCTCCCCCCCCCCCCCCCCCCCCGCTAGGTGGAGCGGCCGGGTACCATGAGCGCGGTCGCTGCGCACGGAAAGCGAGGGGGGTGGGGGTGAGCCCCCGCGGTTTGGTTTTGGGGGGCAGCGCCAGCGATGGGGTGCGCTGGGCCACCCGTGCCATGAGGAGCTGTGTGCAGAGCGTGTCCCTTAAAGCAGCTGCGGTGACTGGGTTTTGGGGAAAGTCGGAGAGGCAAGAGGATGCGGCAGAGCGGTGGTGGCGGTTGCCGTGCACTCCCAGGGAGTTAACAGCACGTGTGGGCCTTGCGCTGTTAACACCCCCCCCCCCTTCGTCTGTGGTTAATTTTTTTCATTTGTAAAATGTTTCGGTTTTGTGGTTTTTTTGCGTTAAACAGAAGCGACAGAGCGCGGAATGCCGTTGAGGTTTTCGTTGTCGCTGATACGTGGACGGTGGTGAAAATGCAAATCCAAGAATCACAGACTTGGGGAAATGCACTATGCTCGCTCGGCGAGGAGTCAGTTTACGGACGTTCACGAATCGACGGACGCTCGAAACAAACAACAACAAAAATGAACTCTTCCGTGGTTTTTTTTCCCAAAGAAGAATCGCCGGGCCGGACGAACGTCCACTCACGCGCCCCCCAGCGCACCGAGCCGCCGTCTTCCCGCACCGCCGCTTGGTGAGAATCCCGCCTCCGCCGGCGCCTCCTCCGGCGGTAGTGGCGGCGGTGGCGGCTGTCTCCTCTCGCGCCAGCGATCGCCTCTCGTGACCAGCGTGGCCCGCGCGACGCTGGCCTTGCGGGAGAGCCCGCGCTCGATGCCTTCTTTTTGAATTTCTCTAAGTGAAAACAAAGCCTTAAGATTGAGACGTTTCGCCGACACAATGACAACGGTGATGATTACGACGATGACGATGACGGCGGTGCTGGTGATGTTGATACGTACGCAGCTTTCATTCGGCCGTCATATTCTCACTGTGGTGATTTAGAAGTTGCTCCACACATGGCCATAGCCTGAGATACCTTGAAGTCCTGGGAGATACTGCGAGGACCCATCTACATGAAACACTACACCATCTTTCGACAACTTCTCTCCCAACCTCCCTCTCCGTTCTCATTCACCTCCCTCCCTCCCTCCCTCACCTCCCTCAGCCTTCCATCACCACTCCCCCCCCCAACCTTCCTCTCTCCATCATTATCCACTCTCCTCCCCTCCTTGCTGCTCTCGTGTCCTCCTTCCCTCCACCTTCTCCCCCGATTCCTCATTCCTTGTTTTTGCCCTGATGGCGTCCACCACTCCCTGACCTCCAACGCGCCCTCAACTCCAAACGTCTCCGTTCAGGGCAAATCCTCGCCAAGCAATTACATATTCCACATTCCCATGGCGGGGAACTCGTTTTTTTCCCCCGTGGAGCATGAGGTCAACCAATGTTGTCTTGCGCTTTCCATCCTCAAGGGGATGCGATGACGGTGACGAACCCCGGTCAGGATTTGAACTCGTGCCCTGCTTGTGAGTCGCACCCTGTGCGTGCACTGTGCGAGTGTTCTCCGGAGGCAGCTACAGCGAGTCGCGAGACGCTACAAAGCCACTGAGCGAAGGAGTCCGTTCTGTTAACTCAGGAAGACGACGACGATGACGACAACGACTTATCGGTTGAGGGGTTGGGGGTTGCCTGCCTTTGCCCCCGCCCCCCCTGCTTCCTCCCCCAAGACGATGTGGTGCTACATGGGGCTGGGTTTACGCTGTGCGCAGAGATCCTCGCATGCCTTGAGAGCGGGTGGGTGAGAGTGTGAATGAGTGTGGATTGGAAGGATGCCCTGGTGATGTCCCCCACTTTAGGAAGAGGGGACCGCACTGATTGTAACAACTGCCGGATAATCTTCCTCTTCAGTAATGAGGCCAGGAAAGGTCCTAGAAATGATTATTCCACATGGCCAGGCAGTGTGCTGCACAGATACCATATTCTCTGTTCGCCTTCTACAGCAGAGGTGTAGGAAATTTCAACGAGACCTACAACTTTGCTTTATTGACCTGGTCAAGGCCTATAATACCATCAATATGCCAGGGCTCTTTGCTGTTTTTCGTGCTTTTGGAGTCTGACTCTGCTTACAATCATTAAGGACCTTCATGATGGTGAGCGGGCCTGGGTAAAACTACGTGGCCGGGAGTCGGAGCCATTCCCTGTATGCGACAGGGATGTCCTCTGGCTCCCACATTATTTAACATCTATTTCGACCACGTAGTTCGTGAAGACTTCCATGGTTGCACTTGATGAATTCCATCTGGTACAGATACAATGGGAGGCTGACCGATGCCGTGTGCAGTCGAGGGATGGCTCCGTATCGGTCAACCATGTTATTTACACTGATCTTGTGGTTGCTGCTCACTCAGAGGAGGAGTAGTTGGAGGCACGACTTTTGAACCTGGAGTGTGTCACTAAAAGGTGGGGCCCCACCACAACTAAGCACCTGCCTGGGTATTTTGTGTTATCAAATACAGACAGACCTCGTTTAGCACGACCCCATAGAACGCCGATTCGCTACAGCGCTCTTTGTCCTGGAGATATTTTTTCTTCTAAAGATCTAAGAATACATAAAATCGACAAGTAAATTGCTGACAAGCGAGAGAAGACCCAGCAGGAATGGCCGAAGAAACGTACCCGCCCCCCATGACTCTCAGCGAATGAGAGCGACGCCCTCGACCAACCAGACCTCACCCCCTGCGATCCATTATCATGGCCGCGATTACATTCACAAAATAATCGACGTAACAGTTTTGCCAGGTGAGATCTCGTGCGATTAGGATGGAGTCTTCGGCTCCGCCTAAAATAACCCCCACTACAATAATTTTAAGTGAGGGCATCGCTGAGATCACAGACTTCCTGGAGCTCGTCTCCAGCCTGTGAGTGCAGCAGCTCGCGCCTCGTCTCCGCTGCCCGAGCGGAGGACAGTAGAAGGCACTCGTGAGTACACGACTATACGGACTTACAAAAATACTTATGAAATGTCTTAACACCTGTGCTATTATTAGCGCTATTTTCAATACCCCAATGAAGCCCTCGTGTATTGCTTATAGAAAACGACACCGTCGGGAATGCATCCCCATACATACAATGGTAAAACGGCCCCCTTTAACGCTGATTCGATTAGCGCTCACCTCTCCAGGAGTGTATCTTGAGTGCTAAGCGAGGTCTGCCTGTACTCTGCCCCCCTAAATATTCCATAAGTGATGGGGCAGTTGTCGAGAGAGTGGAGAAGTGTCCGTACCTGGGCAGTGTGTTTATGACCATCTCCGGTTTCGCAGTGGAGGTCTCGCTCCGAATCAGTCGAGCGGCATTATCTTTTCATCGGCTGTGTAACGCTGCTGTGTGGAAGCGACCTGGTCTGTCGCTCCACACGAACCTCTCGGTCTTGACAGTCATGCCCCCCCCTCCCCCCATGGAACATTTGCTGGTTAGAAAACCATTCAGGCTGGCCTGCCTACGATCCATCCTGGGCTTAACCAGACTGGATTGCATGTTTGAGAGAGCGGATGAATGAGTGAGATCCTTTTTCCTTCACCCGAATGAGACATGGTGGATGTGGACGCGTCACGGTGAAGCACCTTCGGCGAAGATTCGGCAATGTCAGCTTAGTTGTAGCAAACACGATGGTATTAAATGTGTACCCATCTCTGAGGCAGTGGTGGGAACTCCACATTCCCATGGCGGAGACCAGTCTTTCCACGAGCGTGTCACTGCACCAACACGAACAGCCTTTTCTATCTCTCGGGCGTGTACCCATTTTACTCACCGCCGATTGATGGCCGTGGTGATGGGTGGACGTGATGCTCTCCCCTGTTGCGACGCCGTGGTGACGAAGAGACGCGGCTCGAGAGACGCGGCCCTGAGGCCCGCGCGGCTGCACGCCGTGAATTTCTAGGGGACGTTGGAAATGGTGCCGAGTTTAAACGAAAACCTCTTTCCCCCCCACCGCGCTCCGATTCGCAAAACCAAAACATTCCTTTAAAACAGTCGGACTACTTTTCCTTGACGTTTGTTGAAAGTCTGATTATCTCTGTGGAAGCCGACGTCAGGGTTACAAGGGGGGGGGGGGGGATTCGTTTAAAAGTCGACAGGGCATGATGCTTCGTTTGTTTAAGTCGCTCTCGAAAGTCGCCTCTTCAATGAATCTGTGCAATTGGCTTGGTCTCTTGTCACGTCAATTTTATTTTTGTTTTGCTGAAACAAGAGGCGCCTTTCTGACACAATTCTGCCACTCGAGGCGCAGCGTGACGAACATCGCTCACCACGGCAGCAGCCCGGCCCCTGCGCACGCGCTCGGAAGGGGCCGCTCTCTCATGTCCGCTTCCCAGGGGGGCGCTCTCCAAACCGCGAGAGTTCCCGAGGGATCCTCCGTGACGCGGCGCCGATAGCGCAACAGGCGCGACGGATTTTGGGGGGTCGGGGGGGGGTCGGGGGGGGGAAAGTCGCGCGAGAGTCACGTGCTTTCCCCGTCTGGGAGGCTCGCTTCAGTCGCTGCGTTACATTCCCCTCGCCCCCCGCACCAACTCCCACTGCGTTCCTGCTCCCCGCTCGCTGTTCCTGCTCCCCGCTCGCTGTTCCTGCTCCCCCGCTCGCTGTGCCTGCTCCCCGCTCGCTGTGCCTGCTCCCCGCTCGCTGTTCCTGCTCCCCCGCTCGCTGTTCCTGCTCCCCGCTCGCTGTTCCTGCTCCCCGCTCGCTGTGCCTGCTCCCCGCTCGCTGTCCGCTCGCTGTGCCTGCTCCCCGCTCGCTGTTCCTGCTCCCCGCTCGCTGTGCCTGCTCCCCGCTCGCTGTTCCTGCTCCCCCGCTCGCTGTGCCTCTTCCCCAGCTCTCTGTTCCTGCTCTCTGTTTTAAGAAGTGGCTACGCCGGTTTTATTTATTTATTTTCTGATTTGTGTTTTTTTCGGATGATGGTGACGACGACGATGGTGACGATGATGATGAAGTTTTTTTTTTATTAAGTAGACGTTTTAAGTAATTGTTTTTCGTGCATTTTAACCGCGAGAGTTGCGTTCAATTGAATTTTCCAAATAAAGTTTTTGGGTTTTTTTTTTTACTCTGGGCGCCTCCTGATCATTGCTGCGGCCCCCCCACCCATTAAAATCCACCCCCCCAATCCCCCACCCCCTCTAACCCCCTCGCCCCCCTCCGCGTGCCCCGTGGTGTACCTCGGCAGCCTCGCCCAGTCTCGAGGCTCATGGTCTAGAGGGGTCCCGCGCTACGCACGGCTCTCCACGTCCGAGTGCTCACGGGACACTGACTTGTTGCTTGTACTCAACCAACGCCGCTCACGTGATGCGTAAGACCTTGAGCCTGATCAGATGCGATGTGTACAGAAGGACGGAGGAGGCGTGAGCCGTCTTGAGTCCCACGTGGGTGTCAGGGGGGAGGGGTCGTCTCGCTCCGTGGCCGAGCGGCGTGCGGGAGGGACCCCCCCCCCCGGGAGGGACCCCACCCCCCCTGGGAGGGACCCCCCCCCCCGGGAGGGACCCCCCCCCCCCCTGGGAGGGACCCTCCCCCCGGGAGGGACCCCACCCACACCACGCGTGAACACCGCTGGCAGCTCCGCACAGACGGGAGTCGAGAGGTCATTGCCATCGCCCTGCCCACTTGGCAGTCCACGCCTGAAGACGTGCTGGGTGGTGGTGCTGGGTGGTGGTGGTGGTTCCGTGCGTACGGCTAAGGCCGCCAGATTCCGGTTCGTAAATTCACGTCGCATTGAAATTGAGCGCGACTTTACGTGGCGGGAAGCCGGCAGCAAGTGCTTGTGTCCTTTGGAACGACTCGCCCCCGTCATGCTAATGTGGAATATTTGCACTGGCTCTGCAGGGCTGGAAAACAGGAGATGAGCCCCGATATAGGAACTCGGGGAGTCTGGCAGGGAGGAGGGGGCCGCAGTTTCTGGATTTTCTCCGCAGCTAGTCCGCCCGCTGCCCCTTGCCGGCGTCGCCCTCCTCGCTGCCAGCGGCCGCGCGGGGCGGCTGCGCCCCCTCGGTGGCCGCATGGCCGCCGCTGGGCCCGGACGCCGCTGGGCCCGGGGAGCGCGTGGCCGCTCCGGGGAGCGCGGGCACCGCCAGGCACAGCTCCTCCTCCTCTGCGGGTGGCGTGGTCGCAGCCCGGCACACGGCACGGGCACACGGCATGGGCACACCGCACCATGGCCACACCGTACCACACGACGCCACAGTCATACAATGAACTCCGCACTGCGCCCAGCCCGCATACGCCGCGTCACGCAACGAGCGCCTCCCCACCGGGCACGGGCGAGGCCTCGGTGTTGTCTTCTCCGCCCGAGCCGGCGAACACCTCGTGGTCGGAGACGTCGAGCAGCTCCAGCGCATCCACGTTCACCTCCATGGAGGACATGCTGCCGATGGGCTCTGCGCGACACGCACACACAGGTCCCCCGTGTGGCCTTTAACGGACTGTTGAGGCAAGTGCTGTTAGCGAGCAGCAACGATGAAACGTAGCCACGGCACACGAGGGGTCCGTTGCCAGCATTACGCCCCGGCCGCCTTTGTCTCCCCAGTGGCGATGTTTTACACGTGGCCCTAGGTACTCATTTGAGGCTGAGTCGACCAAGGCAAGGCCCAGAACCGATTCGGATAATCGTCATTGTTTTTTTCTCTGTTTGATTTATTAGGCATATCCCTGTGAGCTATGCGGCTCTTGACTCAGGTGCAACCGCAACAAACAAAAACATGAACAAGGAACATCTTAAAGTGACTACGCGCAACAGAAAATTTCAGGAAAAAACAGCAAGTCTTCCAGAAGAAGCACCGTATATCAACGCTGTGTGCAAAAATCCCAGTGGGATGCAAGTCAAACAATAACAACCATAAGACAATGTAGATTAAAGTTATCAGTCTAACTCTGTACTACAACAAACAAATATGGCTAAACCAAAACGTTTTCGAAATCTCCAAAATAAAGCCATGAAAATGTAACAGTGATCACAGGAACTGTGATTAAAAGTTAACAAACGATATACATAACATGTACGACCAAACTTTGCAGTCATAGATGGCAGCATGAGTCACTCCATAATAGCAGGAGTATCAACATTTTTCAATACACCTTTAAAGATCAGCACAATCATCAAAACTCAAGATCCTAATTTGCAGCGGTCATCCGGAATGATACATTTGATTTCAGGCCACTGAATAGCAGTGGCAAGCTCGGGGTGCTCAGCTCCTCTCGAGCCGTCTTGAGTGATGGTGTTGGTGGCCCTGAGCAGGAATCGAACTCGGGTGGCTGGTTCATCGCGCGGCGCTCACGCTGCTGCCCGAACAGGAACCATTCACAACGGGCGACGTTGCGGGCAATGGTCCTCCTCCAGGACCGGTAAATCGAGAAGCCAACAAAGATGGAGTGCGGTAGAGTTGGAGAATGCACTTGAAATGAATGATCATAATGCCCGAATGATAACTCGACATCACGGTCACAAGTTGTGCCGGTGTTGATGATGCCCACTGACTGCCGTGTTGGTGTTTCCCACGCCCGGAGCTTGAGAGCGAGGTTTGCGAGCGCCTATTGCCACCCGCACTAACAACGGCTTCCCGACACCAGACCGCCTCCATCGCCCACTACCGGTTTCGCCCTCGCTCGGACTCGGCAACACTCCAGCATCGTCATCGTCACGGTGTAACCAGGTAAGACGAGCAGCGCTGCAGTGGCTGAATTTAGCCGAGAAGGCGCGCCCCCTACAGCCTTAAATGTTCGTAACGACGTGCTGCGACGAGGGCAGAGAGGAGGCCGCGGTTTACAACAATAGCCTCGAGGTGCCACCGTGCGAGAGGCCGCTCGCAATACCGGGGGGACCCCACCCAACTGAATGCCGCACCACCCCCCACCGCTCGCACCACCCCCACCGCTCGCACCACCCCCACCGCTCGCACCACCCCCCCACCGCTCGCACCACCCCCACCGCTCGCACCACCCCCACCGCTCGCCCACCCACCCCCCACCGCTCGCACCACCCCCACCGCTCGCACCTCACCCCCATCCGCTCGCACCACCCCCACCGCTCGCACCGCTCGCACACCCACCGCTCGCACGCTCGCACACACCCCCCCGCTCGCACCACACCCCACCGCTCGCACCACCCCACCGCTCGCACCACCCCACCGCTCGCACCACCCCCACCGCTCGCACCACCCCCACGCGCTCGCACCACCCCACCGCTCGCACCACCCCCCCGCTCGCACCGCTCGCACCACCCCCACCGCTCGCACCACCCCACCGCTCGCACCACCCCCACTCTCGCACCACACCCCACCGCTCGCACCACCCCCACCGCTCGCAACCACCCCACCCGCTCGCACCACCCCCACCGCTCGCACCACCCCCACCGCTCGCACCGCTCGCACCACCCCACCGCTCGCACCGCTCGCACCCCCCACCGCTCGCACCGCTCGCACCACCCCCCGCTCGCACCACCCCCACCGCTCGCACCGCTCGCACCACCCCCACCGCTCGCACCACCCCACCGCTCGCACCGCTCGCACCACCCCACCACCCCCACCGCTCGCACCACCCCCACCACCCCCACCGCTCGCACCACCCCCACCGCTCGCACCACCCCACCACCCCCACCGCTCGCACCACCCCACCACCCCCACCTCTCGCACCACCCCCACCACCCCCACCGCTCGCACCACCCCCACCGCTCGCACCACCCCCACCGCTCGCACCACCCCCACCGCTCGCACCACCCCCACCGCTCGCACCACCCCACCGCTCGCACCACCCCCACCGCTCGCACCACCCCCACCGCTCTCACGCTCGCACCACCCCCACCTGCTCGCACCACCCCACACCTCGCACCACCCCACCGCTCGCACCACCCCACCGCTCGCACCACCCCCACCGCCTCACCACCCCCACGCTCGCACCAACCCCCACCGCTCGCACCACCCCACACGCTCGCACCACCCCACCGCTCGCACCACCCCACCGCTCACACCCCCACCGCTCGCACCACCCCCACCGCTCGCACCACCCCCACCGCTCTCACCACACCCCTCCGCTCGCACCACCCCACCGCTCGCACACCCCCACCGCTCGCACCACCCCCCGCTCGCACCACCCCCACCTCTCGAACCACCCCACCACCGCTCGCACCACCCCCTCCGC
>WFAB01003383.1:0-17022 GCA_018977245.1 Lethenteron camtschaticum | reverse complement strand
AACCTGATACGATTTGTATCTGCGATCACACACACTAATAACTCCTCCAAACATTCGTGTTTTTTTAAATCTCAAAACTAAAATTGTTGACGGATTAATTCAACTTCGCACATTTAAAGACGTACCCATTGGAAACCCCTCGATTTAAAAATTCCGTTTTTTTATTATTATAAAGAACAAACATTAATTAACTTAATACTCTACGAGGGGAAGCTCTCCTATCTTTTTACCGTTTTCGAATTATTCAGATGTCAACATTTAAAAATACGATTTTTTTTCGTTAAAAACCGCTTGAATCCGAAATATCTCAAAAGTCGTAACCCCATGTTTCTCGCTTTAATGTCCTTTGCTGCGTAACGCTCTATCACACGACACAAATCCGCAGTCATATAGTTTGAACGGCTTCCGAATGACACCACGTGCACACACATGTTCATGGGGCAGTTAAAATCCAGATTTTTGGGCCTTAAACTTAAAAAGTCGAATTTCCAGGTGTCCTGCAGTTTGTGTCCTAAACGCTGCATTTGTACCAAATTTCAGCTTTCTACCTTGAAACACCCTCGAGGTTTTGAGACATCAAGGGTACTTGAGGATACAGATTAAGGCATTTAGTCATTATAGATGTTCCCCTGCACCTCCGATTAGCACGGTTGGCTACGTACGGTGCGAAAGAAGTTCAACATACATACAGCCCCTAGACTAACACTGCCCATAGACTCAACACTGCCCATAGACTCAACACTACCTATAGACTAACACTGCCCATAGACTAACACTGCCCATAGACTCAACACTGCCCATAGACTCAACACTGCCCATAGACTCAACACTGCCCATAGACTCAACACTACCTATAGACTAACACTGCCCATAGACTCAACACTGCCCATAGATTCAACACTGCCCATAGATTCAACACTACCCATAGACTAACACTGCCCATAGACTAACACTGCCCATAGATTCAACACTGCCCATAGACTCAACACTACCCATAGACTAACACTGCCCAT
The DNA here is from genome assembly GCA_018977245.1 of Lethenteron camtschaticum. Lineage (NCBI taxonomy): Eukaryota > Metazoa > Chordata > Hyperoartia > Petromyzontiformes > Petromyzontidae > Lethenteron > Lethenteron camtschaticum. The sequence goes on along the minus strand of WFAB01003383.1, from coordinate 16,009 downwards.
AGACTCAACACTGCCCATAGATTCAACACTACCCATAGACTAACACTGCCCATAGACTCAACACTGCCCATAGACTCAACACTACCCATAGACTAACACTGCCCATAGACTCAACACTGCCCATAGACTCAACACTGCCCATAGACTCAACACTACCTATAGACTCAACACTACCCATAAACTCAACACTGCCCATAGACTCAACACTACCCATAGACTCAACACTGCCCATAGACTCAACACTGCCCATAGACTAACACTGCCCATAGACTCAACACTGCCCATAGACTCAACACTGCCCATAGACTCAACACTGCCCCTAGACTAACACAGCCCTAGACTCAACACTACCCATAAACTCAACACTGCCCATAGACTCAACACTACCCATAGACTCAACACTACCCATAGACTCAACACTGCCCATAGACTCAATACTACCCATAGACTAACACTGCCCATAGACTCAACACTACCCATAGACTCAACACTGCCCATAGACTCAACACTGCCCATAGACTCAACACTGCCCATAGACTCAACACTGCCCATAGACTCAACACTACCCATACACTAACACTGCCCATAGACTAACACTGCCCATAGACTAACACTGCCCATAGACTCAACACTACCCATAGACTCAACACTGCCCATAGACTCAACACTACCTATAGACTAGCACTGCCCATACACTAACACCGTCCATAGACTCAACACTGCCCATAGACTAACACTGCCCATAGACTAAACACTGCCCATAGACTCAACACTGCCCATAGACTCAACACTGCCCATAAACTCAACACTACCCATAGACTCAACACTACCCATAGACTCAACACTGCCCATAGACTCAACACTACCCATAGACTCAACACTGCCCGTAGACTAACACTGCCCCATAGACTCAACACTACCCATAGACTCAACACTGCCCATAGACTCAACACTACCCATAGACTCAACACTGCCCATAGACTCAACACTGCCCATAGACTAACACTGCCCATAGACTCAACACTGCCCATAGACTCAACACTGCCCATAGACTCAACACTGCCCCTAGACTAACACAGCCCTAGACTCAACACTACCCATAAACTCAACACTGCCCATAGACTCAACACTACCCATAGACTCAACACTACCCATAGACTCAACACTGCCCATAGACTCAATACTACCCATAGACTAACACTGCCCATAGACTCAACACTACCCATAGACTCAACACTGCCCATAGACTCAACACTGCCCATAGACTCAACACTGCCCATAGACTCAACACTGCCCATAGACTCAACACTACCCATACACTAACACTGCCCATAGACTAACACTGCCCATAGACTAACACTGCCCATAGACTCAACACTACCCATAGACTCAACACTGCCCATAGACTCAACACTACCTATAGACTAACACTGCCCATACACTAACACCGCCCATAGACTCAACACTACCTATAGACTAACACTGCCCATACACTAACACCGTCCATAGACTCAACACTGCCCATAGACTAACACTGCCCATAGACTAAACACTGCCCATAGACTCAACACTGCCCATAGACTCAACACTGCCCATAAACTCAACACTACCCATAGACTCAACACTACCCATAGACTCAACACTGCCCATAGACTCAACACTACCCATAGACTCAACACTGCCCGTAGACTAACACTGCCCCATAGACTCAACACTACCCATAGACTCAACACTGCCCATAGACTCAACACTGCCCATAGACTCAACACTACCTATAGACTAACACTGCCCATACACTAACACCGCCCATAGACTCAACACTACCTATAGACTGACACTGCCCATACACTAACACCGTCCATAGACTCAACACTGCCCATAGACTAACACTGCCCATAGACTAAACACTGCCCATAGACTCAACACTGCCCATAGACTCTACACTGCCCATAGACTCAACACTACCCATAGACTCAACACTGCCCATAGACTCAACACTGCCCATAGACTCAACACTGCCCATTCACGCTCACGGCGAACACCGGTGGTGACGATTATCTGAACCGGTCCTGGGCCTCCCCTAGGTCGACTCAGCCTCAAATGAGTACCCGGTGTGATGTGTAAACATCGCCGCTAGGGAGACGAAGGCGGCCGGGCGTGGTGTTGGCCACCCCCCCCCCCCCCTCGTGTACCATGCCAGCCTTTATAGCTTAGATCGCTAACAGCACTTGCCCCTTCAGTCTGTTAAGGCTACACGGGGGATCTTTATCTTTGTTTATGTATATCTGGCCGCATCCTCTCGCACGCGGTGCCGATATTGACACGGAGCGTGCCGAGTTTGGGTCCGATTAGTTAAGCGACGATTTGTGCCCCGCTGCTACGCCAGTTCAGGGGGGGGGGGGCGATGGGGACGAGTGGGGGGGGGTAGAGGAAGTGAAACCCCACACTCGTGAGAATCCGCGCAGCTCCGCTGTGCGAATGAAGATGAATAATAACGATAGCAGCGCCGTTAACCTGCACCTCACCCCAGATGAACTCGCTCGCTCGCAGCCCGCGACTCGCTCGCTCTCGTAGAGAGACAGAGAAGGGGGGGGGGGCGTTAGGCACCTCGTGGGGAGGCAGCAGCAGCAGCAGCAGGAGCCACGCGGTGATGATGAGCCACTGGCGCCTTGAGGCATTCGTGGAAGGCGCCTGACAAATACGTGGACATTTCTCTTCTTGGTTCTTTCGGTAAAGTCACGTAGAAGGGAAGTAATAAAATAATAAAAATAAAACATAATAAAATAATTCTCACGACGTTTCGGCCACAACGCAAGCAGCCGTCCTCAGGTGAAAAACCAGGTCCGTCGAGGCGACAGAGTCATTTCAGACTCTGTCGCCTCGACGAGCAGCAGCAGCAGCGATTGCGTCTCTAATCTGGCTTCCTGACGCCCAGTCTCCACCCCCCCCTCCCCCCTCCTCTCTCTGTCTTGCAATGCCTTGCCAGGGGGCTACGGGGTCAACGTCGCAGGAACAATAATCATGAGAAACCAGGTTGATCACGATCGCAACCTCGCCCTGCCAAAGCCGGCTGATGAACCCAACCACTGCATTAGAAAGTCAATTCCCAAGATGTAATTTCCCTGTGTGTGTGTCTCTCTCTCTCTATTTCCTCCACCCAGAAAGGAAATTTCACCAGATGGCATTCAATCATATTTGTGTGTGTAAGTCCATGCGTTCCCCCCCCTCCCTCTGCACTGCTTTAAACTCAGGTCTGTCCCCTTTGCAAGCTCATCCCAGTGCGACTCGCTTCTTCTCACACACACACACGGCATTTGTTTATGTACGCTGATGAAGCCGACGCTATGTTTAGGGAAGCATCTGTAAAACAAATAAATGCACGCGGGTTTCGTTTGGCCCGTTAATAATTAACGTACACTCATATTGAGGTCGCTCGGTCAAGGGACGTCCCCTACTCCGTGGCTCTGACCCTCTGGGCGAGACACGACATTCCTGACTCCATCTCCGCGCCTGAAGGCGGCCGCTTGCGTTGCGATCGAAACGTCGCAATCTATTAATGTTCTACCCACGTGGCTTTACCGAAAGAACCACGGAGTGTGGATTACCGGCAGTCACGAAAGCTTCAAATCGAGATTAGATACGACCCGTGACGTCGTCTCACGTGACCAGTGACGCCATCTCACGTGATCCGTGACGCCATCTCACGTGACCCGTGACGTCAACTCACGTGACCCGTGACGCCATCTCACCCAGCCCGTGACGCCATCTCACCCAGCCCGTGACGTCATCTCACCCAGCCTGTGAAGTCATCTCACCCAGCCCGTGACGTCATCTCACGTGACCCGTGACGCCATCTCACGTGACCCGTGACGTCATCTCACCCAGCCCGTGATGCCATCTCACCCAGCCCGTGAAGTCATCTCACCCAGCCCGTGACGCCATCTCACCCAGCCCGTGACGTCATCTCACCCAGCCTGTGAAGTCATCTCACCCAGCCCGTGACGCCATCTCACGTGACCCGTGACTCCATCTCACGTGACCCGTGACGTCATCTCACCCAGCCCGTGACGCCATCTCACCCAGCCCGTGAAGTCATCTCACCCGACCTGTGACGTCATCTCAAGTGACCCGTGACGCCATCTCACGTGACCCGTGACGTCATCTCACCCAGCCCGTGATGCCATCTCACCCAGCCCGTGAAGTCATCTCACCCAGCCCGTGACGCCATCTCACGTGACCCGTGACCCCATCTCACGTAGCCCGTGATGTCATCTCACGTGGCCCGCGACGTCATCTCACGTGACCCCTGACGCCATCTCACGTGACCCGTGACGCCATCTCACGTGACCCGTGACGTCATCTCACGTGGCCCGTGACGTCATCTCATGTGGCACGTGTCTCTACTTCACATGAGGTCTACATTCCCCGAGTCTGCGGGCCGCCGTGTGCGTCATCACCCCCCCCCCCCCCCCACAGGGAGACAGAGTTTACAAGAAAGATTTGTTTGCTGTTTGTCGTTAACTAATTTTCTAAAACATTTACAGCTCCGATTAAATCAACGAGAGCCCAGGGGTTTCGCCGTGACCCCACCTCTCGCTGGACACGGCCCAACGCAAAGGCATTCCGATAATTCGCGTTCGTTGGCTGCGATGAATTTCCACGCGATCTTCTCCTTTTGTATGGCTGGTGATGTCGACGCAGAGCAAACGACAATTCACAATTTCACATTCAAGGTGGTCAAGGCCAGACAAGCCGAGTCAGGAGCAGCGGAGTAGCAGTGCAACATCGTCACTCACCATCATCATCACCACCATCATCATCACCATCATCACCACCATCACCACCATCATCATCACCATCATCACCACCATCATCACCATCATCACCACCATCATCATCACCATCATCACCATCATCACCATCATCACCATCATCATCACCATCATCACCACCATCATCACCACCATCATCACCACCATCATGATCATCATCACCACCATCATCACCACCATCATCATCATCACCATCATCACCACCATCATCACCACCATCATCATCATCACCAACATCATCACCAACATCATCACCATCATCATAGCTGTCATCATCACCATCATCACCATCATCATCACCATCATCATCAACATCGTCATCACCATCATCACCACCATCATCACCACCATCATCATCACCACCATCATCATCACCACCATCACCATCATCACCAACATCATCACCATCATCATCATCATAGCTGTCACCACCATCACCACCACCATCATCACCACCATCACCATCACCACCACCATCATCATCACCATCATCATCATCACCATCATCATCACCACCATTATCATCGACGATGGGGAGGGGCTGGGTGGGGAGGGGAGGGTGGGGAGGGGCTGGGTGGGGAAGGTGGGGAGGGGCTGGGTGGGAGGGTGGGGGTGGGAGGGGTGGGGCTGGGTGGGGAGGGGCTGGTCACCCCGTGGTGCCCTTGTAGGGGTGTTACGGGAGGGCGAACAAACACACCGGGGGTGGTTGTGCCCGCACGCGGAAGGATGCTTACATCCACGTCCGCACCGTTTAGCCTGGGGGGCTGTGACGGCGCTGTGATCCCCCACGGCCCCACCCCTCGGGGGGGGGGGGAGTTGCTATATAAGGCGGTGAGCCGGTGGGCTCGGGGTTCAGTGTTTAGTCACGTAGGGAAAACATTAAAATTAATAAAAGTAAAATAAAATAAAAATCACGACGTTTCGGAGGCAACACAAGCTTCCGTCTTCAGGTGGCAGGTGGAACCGCCACAGCCACGACAGCTGTATCAAGTAAATGAATATGAATCCTTGCAGTCACGAAAGCTTCAAATCTAGAATTCAGTGTTTAGCTTAAGCCAGTGAAGAGTGAAGACCGGCTAGATAGGCCCTGGGGCTCCCCTGGATCGCCGTCCTTCTCAGGAGCGACCAGGGCAAGCCAGTGGCGTGGCCCCGAGAGCCCAGAGCCGATGCTCTTGTAAGAGCCGGTCTGGTGACTCAGGGTGCCGTGATCCCAGCTTGGCCAGAGCTGGGTCAGCTAGCCTCCCCTAGCCCTGTAGTGGAGGACCTGGGAGTAGGCCAGCCGTGACAGAGATTGTGTGATCTCCCTGTTAGACGGGTGAAGGGGCCGATACCCCTTCGAGTGTTGTATACCTTGGCCTGTGCTGAGTGGAACGGTTAATAAACAAGTGTGCCTCCGACTACGTCGTCCAAGTCTCTTTGAACCTACTACACCCTTATAAAACTCAACATTTAACCTACTCACGTCGGCTTGTGAGAGGGGGGAGGTGAGAGGGGGGGTGGAGGGGGGTGGAGGGGGGGTGAGAGGGGGGGTGAGAAGGGGGGGGTGAGAGGGGGGGTGAGAAAGGGGGGAGGGGGTGAGAGGGGGGGTGAGAGGGGGGGGGCATGAGCGATGTGGTAGTGGACGCGTGCTTGAGTGCAGGGGCTGGTGGCCTCTGACAGAAGAAGATGGAGGAGGAGGAGACGAGGGGTCACGTGCTCTACTCTCTTTGATCAAATTGTTCTCTGTAGAGCAGCGACTCTACAATCACTGGGGAGGGTGGGGGGGAGGGTGGGGGGAGGGAGGGGTTGAGGGTGGGGGGGAGGGTGGAGGGGTCAGAGGGTGGGAGGGAGGTAGGGGAGGGGTTGAGGGTGGGGGGGGAGGGAGGGTTGAGGGTGGGGGAGGGTGGGGGGAGGGTGGGAGGGGAGGGGGTCAGAGGGTGGGAGGGGAGGGGTGGGGTTGAGGGTGGGGGGAGGAAGGGGTTGAGGGTGGGGGGGAAGGTGGGGGGGAAGGAGGGAGGGGTTGAGGGTGGGGGGGGAGGGGTGAGGGTGGGGGGGAGGGAGGGGTTGAGGGTGGGGGGGAGGGTGGGGGGGAGGGGGGGTTGAGGGTGGGGGGGAGGGTGGGGGGGAGGGTGGGGGGGGGAGGGGGTTGAGGGTGGGGGGGAGGTGGGGGGGAGGGTGGGGGGGAGGGGTTGAGGGTGGGGGGGAGGGGTTGAGGGTGGGGGGGAGGGTGGGGGGAGAGGGTTGAGGGTGGGGGGGAGGGTGGGGGGTGAGGGGTTGAGGGTGGGGGCGAGGGGGTTTGTTTCGGCGTCACCCCGAGTTGCCCGCGTGTCGTCCAGGAGGCGTCTCGCCGAGTCTCGGGGCTCACTGCAGGAGGGTCCTGCCGGGTCTCTCAGGCGCGAGGCGAGGTGGGGGGGGGGGCTGCTGTTGTGTGAGATCCCGCTTGTGGTGTTGCAGGTTCACGCTACGAACCACCCGGCGATCCGAGTTCGATTCCCGCTCACGGCCAACAACGCCAGCGGCCAAAACCGGTCCTGGGCCTCCCCCCTAGGTCGACTCGACCTCAAATGAGTGCGTGCTGCGCTGTGTGAACATCGCCACTAGGGAGACAAAGGCGGCCGGGCGTGGTGCTAGTCACCCACCCCCTCGTGTGCCGTGCCGGCCTTCATAGGCGCGAAGGCTTCAAATCAAGATCGTAATCAAGATCGTATTCAAGATCGTAATCAAGATCGTAGTCAAGATCGTAATCAAGATCGTAGTCAAGATCGTTGTCAAGCTCGTAGTCAAGATCGTAATCAAGATCGTAATCAAGATCGTAGTCAAGATCGTAATCAAGATCGTAGTCAAGATCGTAATCAAGATCGTAGTCAAGATCGTAATCAAGATCGTAGTCAAGATCGTAATCAAGATCGTAATCAAGATCGTAGTCAAGATCGTAGTCAAGATCGTAGTCAAGATCGTAACCAAGATCGTAGTCAAGATCGTAGTCAAGATCGTAATCAAGATCGTAGTCAAGATCGTAGTCAAGATCGTAGTCAGATCGTAATCAAGATCGTAGTCAAGATCGTAATCAAGATCGTAGTCAAGATCGTAATCAAGATCGTAATCAAGATCGTAATCAAGATCGTAGTCAAGATCGTAGTCAAGATCGTAATCAAGATCGTAGTCAAGATCGTAATCAAGATCGTAATCAAGATCGTAGTCAAGATCGTAATCAAGATCGTAATCAAGATCGTAGTCAAGATCGTAATCAAGATCGTAGTCAAGATCGTAATCAAGATTGTAATCAAGATCGTAATCAAGATCTTAATCAAGATGTCAATTTCAGCGTTGGGGCATCTTTGAGAGTGTGGGGAGCGGTAGCGTCGTGGTTTAGCGCTACGAACCCGGCGACCCGAGTTCGATCCCCGCTCACGGCCACCAAACACCGCACACAGAACCCGTCCTGGTGCCTTTCCCCAACCCCCTCCCCTAGGTCGACTCAGCCTCAAATGAGTACCTGGTTCGGTGTGAAAAACATCGCCATTGGGGGAGACAAAGGCGGTCTGGCGTGGCGTTGCTGACCACCCATCCACCACTCACAGGTGGTACCGTGTGAGTACTCTCACACAGCAGTACCTGTGAGTGAGTACTCACACAGCAGTACTGTGAGTACTCACACAGCAGTACCTGTGAGTGAGTACTCACACCAGCAGTACCTGTGAGTACTCACAGGGCAGTACCTGTGAGTGAGTACTCACACGGCAGTACCTGTGAGTGAGTACTCACACGGCAGTACCTGTGAGTGAGTACTCACACAGCAGTACCTGTGAGTGAGTACTCTCACGGCAGTACCTGTGAGTGAGTACTCACACGGCAGTACCTGTGAGTACTCACACAGCAGTACCTGTGAGTACTGGTGGAGGGGCTTGGGGGCTGGGTGGTTTGGGGGATGCTGGGGGTCTGGGGGGGCTGGGTGGTTTAGGGGGTGCTGGGGGGTCTGGGGGGTCTGGGGGGGTCTGGGGGGGGGGGCTGGGTGGCCTGTGGGGGGGGGGCTGGGTGGTTTGGGGGATGCTGGGGGGTCTGGGGGGGGGGGGGGCTTTGTTCTCTGCGCTAATTGCCGGGTCTCTAATTGCCCGCGGTCTCTAATTGGGCGTCCCGGAGCTCCGGGGCGGGTGGGGGCTAGCGGGGCCCATCACGCGATCCGGGAAGTGCGGATGTGTGTGAGTGTCAGTGTGTGTGTGTGTCAGTGTGTGTGTGTGTCAGTGTGTGGTGGTGTGTGTGTAAGTGTGTACGTGGTGTGTGTCGTGTCTGTGTGTGTGTCAGTGTGTACGTGGTGTGTGTAAGTGTCAGTGTGTATGTGGTGTGTGTGTGTAAGTGTGTACGTGGTGTGTGTGTGTAGACTGTGTGTCAGTGTGTACGTGGTGTGTGTGTACGTGGTGTGTGTGAGTGTGTACGTGGTGTGTGTGTGTGGTGTGAGTGTGTGTGTAAGTGTGTGTACGTGGTGTGTGTAGAGTCTGTGTGAGTGTGTGTGTGTGTACGTGGTATGTGTGTGTATGTATGTAAGATTGTGTGTGTGTTCGTGGTGTGTGTGTAAGATTGTGTGTGTGTGTACGTGGTGTGTGTGTGTGTGTACGTGGTGTGTGTGTAGACTGTGTGTAAGATTGTGTGTGTGTACGTGGTGTGTGTGTACGTGGGTGTGTGTGTACGTGGTGTGTGTGTAAGATTGTGTGTGTGTACGTGGTGTGTGTGTGTCAGTGTGTGTGTGTACGTGGTGTGATGTGTAGTGGTGTGTGATGTCTGTGTGTGTGGAGTGTGTACGTGGTGTGTGTGTACGTGGTGTGTGTAAGATTGTGTGTGTGTAGTGGTTAGCGCGCTGCGCTACGAACCTGGCCACCCGAGTTCGATTCCCGCTCACGGCCACCACCAGTGACGATTTATCTGAAAGAGATCATGGGCCTCCCCTAGGTCGACTCGGCCTCAAACGAGTCAAAATCTGAATCTTTATTTCACCTGCGGGAATCCCGCATGCGCAACGTAGCTCTCCTTTCGCGGGTGGCCAGATGTCCACAGGGGAGACAAAGGCGGCCGGGCGTGGTGCTGAACACCCATCCGCAGCAGCAGCAGCACTTCGTAAGTGCTACTCGCTGACAGCACTTGCCCCAACAGTCTGCCGAGGCTATACGTGGGTTGGGTGGGAGAGGCTCTGTGCCTTTGTTTGTGTGCGAGCATTCGCGTCTCTAAGGCAGTTACTCATTTGTGTGTGCGGAGAGACTTTGAATCATTTCAGAAAAACATCGCCCCCCCCCCTCGTCCCCAAGCCCCCCCCCTCTCTCGCCCCCCCTCTCTCGCCCCCAGCACCCTCCCAGCCCCCCTCCCAGCCCCCCTCCCAGCCCCCCTCTCTCGCCCCCCCCTCTCGCCCCCAGCCCCCCTCCCCTCTCGCTCCCCCCTCTCGCCCCCAGCCCCCCTCTCACTCCTCTTACCCCCCCCCGCCACCCCCCTCTCGCCCCCCCAGCCCCCCTCTCGCCCCCCCAGACCCCCTCCTCCCCCCCAGCCCCCCTCTCACTCCTCTTACCCCCCAGCCCCTCCCCTCTCGCCCCTGTTAGCCCCCGCCCCCCCCTCCCCTGGGGTAGCAGCAGCAGCAGCTGCGGCCACCAGCGGAGCGAACTCGCACGCGCGTGAACATGGAACACGCCGGGAGTGGCACGCGCGTGAGAGCGCGACTCGTGCGTGTGTGTGTGACATGGTGTGTGTGTGTCAGGTAGTGGGGAGCGGTGGTGTAGCGGTTAGCGCGCTGCGCTATGACCTGGCGACCGGGTTCGATTCCCGCTCACGGCTAACACCAGTGACGATTATCTGAACCGGTCCTGGGCCTCCCCTAGGTCGACTCAGCCTTAAATGAGTACCTGGTGCGGTGTGTAAACATCGCCGCTAGGGAGACAAAGGCGGTCGGGCGTGGTGCTGGCCACCCACCCCTCGTGTACCGTTCCGGCCTTCATAGGTGCTCGCTAACAGCACTTGCCCCTACAGTCTGTTCAGGCTATACGGGGGATCTTTGTCTTGTGTGTCAGGTAGTGTGTGTGTGTGACATGGTGTGTGTGTGTCAGGTAGTGTTGTGTGACATGGTGTGTGTGTCAGGTAGTGGTGTGTGTGACATGGTGTGTGTGTGTCAGGTAGTGCGTGTGTGTGACATGGTGTGTGTGTGTCAGGTAGTGTGTGTGTGTGACATGGTGTGTGTGTGTCAGGTAGTGCGTGTGTGTGACATGGTGTGTGTGTGTCAGGTAGTGCGTGTGTGTGACATGGTGTGTGTGTGTCAGGTAGTGTGTGTGTGTGACATGGTGTGTGTGTGTGTCAGGTAGTGCGTGTGTGTGACATGGTGTGTGTGTGTCAGGTAGTGTGTGTGTGTGACATGGTGTGTGTAAGATTGTGTGTGTGTGACATGGTGTGTGGTGTGTGTGTATGACATGGTGTGTGTGTGTAAGATTGTGTGTGTGTGTGAGATTGTGTGTGTGTGTGTGTAACATGATGTGTGTGTGTGAGATTGTGTGTGTGTGTGTAACATGGTGTGTGTGTGTAACATGGTGTGTGTGTAACATGATTGTGTGTGTGTGACATGGTGCGTTTGTGTGAGATTGTGTGTGTGTGTAACATGGTGTGTGTGTGTAACATGGTGCGTGTGTGTAAGGTAGTGTGTGTGTGTGTAACATGGTGCGTTGTGTGTAAGGTAGTGTGTGTGTGTCAGGTAGTGTGTGTGTAAGATTGTGTGTGTGTGTAAGATAGTGTAACGGTTATGAACCCGGCTACCCGAGTTCGATTCCCGCTCACGGCCAACACCAGTGACGATTATCTGAACCGGTCCCGGGCTTCCCCTAGGTCGACTCAGCCTCAAATGAGTACCTGGTGCGGTGTGTAAACATCACCACTAGGAAGACAAAGGCCACCCACCCCCTCGTGTACCGTTGCGGCCTTCATAGGTGCTCGCTAACAGCACTTGCCCCGACAGTCTGTTAAGGCTATACAGGGGAAATTTGTCTTTGTGTGCGTGTGTAAGGTAGCGTGTGTGTGTTTGTTTGAGTGTGTACCCATCTGCAACCCCCCCGCCCCACACACACTGCACATTCTTCCATATCGCGCTAACCGCTACACCACCGCTCCTCGACGCAACACACCTACACATACACCAACACAACAACCGCCATTCGCCACTAAGTGGCGGTGACGTCACCACGACGCTTGTGCCAGGCCATGTGCACCTTGAGGCCACATGAAGTGTCGAACGCCCGCTGGCAGGAGGTCACGGGGCAGACCCAGCAGGTGCCACGGGTCGACTGACTGAGATGACCGAGATGACTGGCTAATGCACCACCTGTGCCCCCTACTGTGCCAACTCGCTGTGCTTTAGCCACCTGGCGCTCCGCTCGTTGTTGTGAGCGTCGCTCCTCCGCCCTTTGTTGTTGTTGGAGGGCGACTGTCTCCAACTGCCCAGTAGCGTCCTTCACGAGCCTCCTCCACTGAGGCCGATCTTGACACCGCTGGTACCAGTCATCGGCAAGTCCACTCAGCTCCACATCCTCCTATACCACATCACTCCATCTCTTCTCTAGCCCGTGCCGCGCCCGTTTAGCCCCCTCGATCCGGCCGAACAAAAGCTGTTTAGGCGTGCGGTGGCTGGGCATGCGGGCTACATGCACCAGCCAACGCAGCCTTGCCTGCCGGAAGTGCTCACCGATGGGACTTTGTCCAGATCTTTCGAGGATTTGTGAGCTCCTCACACAATGCAGCCTGATTAAACCCAGGATTGATCGTAGTCAGGCCAGCCTCAATATTTGTAACCAGCGAAGATGTTCCATTAGGGGGGTCCACGTTTCGCAAGCGTAGAGAAGGGAGGGAATGACTGTGGCCGAGAAGACCCGGGGCGACAGACCAGGTAGCTTCCACACAGCGTTACGCAACCGATGAAAAGATATTGCCGCTCGACTGATTCGGAATGAGACATCTGCTGTTAAACCGGAGCCGGTCATGAGCACACTGCCCAGGTATGGGAAACTCTCCATTCTCTCCACAACTGCCCCATCACCGATTGGGAGTTGTGGGGGTGGAGTGTACGATGGTACAAAATACCCAAGGCAGGTGCTTAGTTTGGTGGGGTTGATGGTAAGGCCCCACCTCTTAGTGGCACGCTCCAGGTTCAGCAGCAGCGCCTCTAACTCTTCCTCTGAGTGAGCCGCAATTACCAGGTCGTCAGCATACAAAGCGTGGTTGACCAATAGGGAGCCAACCCTTGACCGCACCCGGGCATCGATCAGCCTCCCATTATATCTGTACCAGATGGAAATTCCTCCGGTACAGCTACTGAAGGCTTCACGAACTACGTGGTCGAAATAGATGTTAAATATTGTTGGAGCCAGAGGTCATCCCTGTCGCACCCTAAGGTGTACAGGGAATGGCTCTGACTCCCGGCCACGTAGTTTTACCAAAACACACACACACCAACACACACACACACCAACACACACACACACCAACACACACACACACCAACACACACGCATTCCCACACGCACCTGGACTCTCTCACACGCACGCACATGCACACACACACACATGCATTCACTCACACACACACACATCCACACACATACCGACATTCACTCACACGCACGCACATCCACACACACGCATGCTAACACACACACACACGCACATCCACACACACATACCTACATGCACACACGCAATCACATCCACACACACATACCTACATGCACACACACACACACGCTAACACACACACATGCTAACACACACACACGCACCCTCTCACACTCGGAAGTTCCACGCATGACTCTGGAGGGGATAGGATGTCATGACGACTCTAGCCAGCACTTTCCCGTCATCACACCCCGAGACTCACCCCGAGAATCACCCCGAGACTCACCCAGCGACTCACTCAGAGACTCACTCACTCAGAGACTCACTCAGAGACTCACCCCGAGACTCACTCAGAAACTCAGAGACTCACTCAGAGACTCACTCAGAGACTCAGAGACTCACTCAGAGACTCACTCAGAGACTCACTCATAGACTCAGAGACTCACTCAGAGACTCACTCAGAGACTCACTCAGAGACTCAGAGACTCACTCAGAGACTCAGAGACTCACTCAGAGACTCACTCACTCAGAGACTCACTCAGAGACTCACCCCGAGACTCACCCCGAGACTCACTCAGAGACTCAGAGACTCACTCAGAGATTCAGAGACTCACTCAGAGATTCAGAGACTCACTCAGAACTCAGAGACTCACTCAGAGACTCACTCAGACTCAGAGACTTACTCAGAGACTCACTCAGAGATTCACTCAGAGATTCACTCAGAGACTCAGAGACTCACTCAGAGACTCACTCAGAGACTCACTCAGAGACTCAGAAACTCACTCAGAGACTCACTCACTCAGAGACTCACTCAGAGACTCACCCCGAGACTCACCCCGAGACTCACTCAGAGACTCAGAGACTCACTCAGAGATTCAGAGACTCACTCAGAGACTCAGAGACTCACTCAGAGACTCACTCAGACTCAGAGACTTACTCAGAGACTCACTCAGAGACTCAGAGACTCACTCAGAGATTCACTCAGAGATTCACTCAGAGACTCAGAGACTCACTCAGAGACTCACTCAGAGACTCAGAGACTCACTCAGAGACTCAGAGACTCACTCAGAGACTCAGAGACTTACTCAGAGACTCACTCAGAGACTCACTCAGAGACTCAGAGACTCACTCAGAGACTCACTCAGAGACCCACTCAGAGACTCAGAGACTCACTCAGAGACTCACTCAGAGACTCACTCAGAGACTCAGAGACTCACTCAGAGACTCACTCAGAGACTCAGAGACTCACTCAGAGACTCACTCAGAGACTCACTCAGAGACTCACTCAGAGATTCACTCAGAGACTCACTCAGAGACTCACTCAGAAACTCACTCAGAGACTCACTCAGAGATTCACTCAGAGACTCAGAGACTCACTCAGAGACTTACTCAGAGACTCACTCAGAGACTCACTCAGAGACTCAGAGACTCACTCAGAGACTTACTCAGAGACTCACTCAGAGACTCACTCAGAGACTCAGAGACTCACTCACTCAGAGACTCACTCAGAGACTCACTCAGAGACTCAGAGACTCACTCAGAGACTCACTCAGACTCACTCACTCAGAGACTCACTCAGAGACTCACTCAGAGACTCACTCATCTGCGTCCGGTCCTAAATGGAGCAGCAACATCAGCAAGACGACGTCACCCCTAGGCCCATCGTCAGGTGCAGAGATCAGAGGAGCGGAGGGGGGGTGGGTATTGTAATGATATAATAGATTAGTAATCAGTGAATTAGCATGCGTTTCCTCTGTAAGGAATTGTAATTGGAAGATGTATTACTTCAACCCCTGTTCTTGAAGTTCACATCGACGGCAACAGCAGCAGCATCAGCGCAAAGAAGCGTGGGGGGGGGGGAGGAACATGTGGAGTAGAGATCACACGCAGGGCTAGATACATCATCATCTATTTAAAGCTTTCGTGACTGCAGGGATTCATCTTCTTGGTTCTTTCGGTAAAGTCTACGTGACTTTACCGAAAGAACCAAGAAGATGATCATCATCATCATCAAGTTGGTCTTCAGTTGCATAACGCCCCCACCCACCCCACTCCTCTCTTCGCCCCTGACCACCCAGCATCAGCTGCTGTACACGTGGCATCATCTACCACACCAACAGCGATGAACGATGTTTATTTGAGCAGGTAAGGCGCCCCCCCCCCCCCCCCCCCACTGAGCCACTGGATTATTTTTCAGCAGCGATCCGGGTCCATCAAAAATAATATAGCTCAACGAAAGTGGCTCATCACCATCATCACCATCATCACCATCATCATCACCATCATCACCATCATCATCATCACCATCATCATCACCATCATCATCACCATCATCACCAGCATCATCATCATCATTACCATCATCATCACCATCATCATCACCATTATCATCACCATAATCATCATCATTACCATCATCATCACCAGCATCATCATCATCATCAACATCATCATCAACATCATCATCACCATCATCATCATCATCACCATCATCATCACCATCATCATCACCATCATCACCAGCATCATCATCATCATTACCATCATCATCACCATCATCATCATCACCA
>WFAB01003382.1:7500-17036 GCA_018977245.1 Lethenteron camtschaticum | reverse complement strand
CCCAACACGGTAGCCTCACACACAGGCGGACACGCAGACCAACACGGGTAGCCTCACACACAGGCAGACACGCAGACCCAACACGGGTAGCCTCACACAGGCGGACACGCAGACCCAACACGGGTAGCCTCACACACAGGCGGACACGCAGACCCAACACGGGTAGCCTCACACACAGGCGGACACTCAGACCCAACACGGGTAGCCTCACACACAGGCAGACACGCAGACCCAACACGGGTAGCCTCACACACAGGCGGACACGCAGACCCAACACGGGCAGGCCACAAGCTGCTCACAGACACGCAGACCACAGGGCACTACGCACACGCAGACCCAACACGGGTAGCCTCACACACAGGCGGACACGCAGACCCAACACGGGTAGCCTCACACACAGGCGGACACGCGACCAACAGTACCCACACACAGAGATGAGCACCGGATCAAAGCGAGCAGACAACACGGAGGCGGACACGCAGACCCAACACGGGTAGCCTCACACACAGGCGGACACGCAGACCCAACACGGGTAGCCTCACACACAGGCGGACACGCAGACCAACACGGGTAGCCTACACGGCCACGACCCACAGGTCACACGAGACACGCAGACCCAACACGGGTAGCCTCACACACAGGCGGACACGCAGACCCAACACGGGTAGCCTCACACACAGGCGGACCCGCAGACCCAACACGGGTAGCTCACACACAGGCGGACACGCAGACCCAACACGGGTAGCCTCACACACAGGCGGACACGCAGACCCAACACGGGTAGCCTCACACACAGCGGACGGCCACACGGTGTCCACCAGGGACCGCGACCACACGGGTAGCCTCACCACAGCGACAGGCAGAGACGGTAGCTCAAAGCGACTGCAGACCCAACACGGGTAACAGGGCAGACACCCTACACGCAGACCAACAGAGCTCACACAGGCGACACGCAGACCCAACACGGGTAGCCTCACACACAGGCGGACACGCAGACCCAACACGGGTAGCCTCACACACAGGCGGCAGCAACCAGGAGCCTCACACACAGGGGTGACAACACGGAGCCTCACACACATGGACATGAGCACACGCTAACAGACACCAACCAACAGGGTAGCTAAAGGCGCGACCACACGAGCTCAGCACGGCGACACGACCACAGGGATCACACCGCAACACGCGCACGGCTAGCCTAGGCGCACGACCACAGGGTAGCACCACAGCGGACAGCAGCAACATAGCACACGGCGCAGCAGACAACAGGGTCACCAAAGCGAGAACGCACACACGACACGACCCAACAGGGAACATGGACACGCAGACCCAACACGGTAGCCTCACACACAGGCGGACACGCAGACCCAACACGGGTATCCTCACACACAGGCGGACACGCAGACCCAACACGGCTAGCCTCACACACAGGCGGACACGCAGACCAACACGGGTAGCCTCACACGTGGCCACGTGCCTCCAGGCACGTGGGAACTCCCTGGACCGCCGGGTTCACGGCGCAGCGCAGCACATTCCCACCGCCGCCACTTATCCCCCCTGGCTACTCACCAACCCCCCAGCTGCCCCCCCTCTTCCCCCGGCGTCCGCGTGCCTGCCGGGTCTTGGCGGAGGTCTCCACGAAGGGGATGCGTAGCCTTGCGCCAGCTCCTGCGCCTGCTTCGTGTCCACGGTCCGCGTGGGCACGCCGCACTTGTTCCCCACCAGCACCATCGGCACGTCCTCCGAGCCCTTGACGCGCTGGATCTGTTCCCTGCGCACGGAAGCCACGGCAGAGGTCGGGGTCTCAGTCCCCCTCCCTGTAAATCATCCTCCGATTCCCAAACCTTTCCCGTGTTGTAGTTCTCCTCCAATCTCCTCCTTCAAAGATCCCCCTGCCTCTGAACCAGTGCTTCTTAACCTTGACGCAGCCTTGACATCCACTTTGTTTCTCAATTGTAAAAGAAACACAGTGACGTAGAGTGTTGTTGATGAAACAAAGTTGCGTACTCACTTTGCCCCATGGCTTCATTTGTTTCCATTTACCTTCTGAATAAAATCTGGCCGCATCTCACAAGCCCTGGGGTGGCGTGCACCCCAGATTACACAAGCACATCAACAACAACAAGCCACTTCGAGTCGTGGTTATCATTTGTGATCGCTTTTGAAAAGAACTACACGGCTCAGTTAACAATTCGTGTTCACTGCAATTGACTTGCTACAGGAGCTGCAGTCAGCCACCCAGCGACCCACCTGTACCGGGGGATGTCCTCGAAGGACTTGGAGTTGTTGACGGCGAAGACGCACAGGAAGCCCTCGCCCTCGTGCAAGAACTGCTCCAGCATGTCGCTGTACTCTTGCTTCCCGGCCGTGTCCAGGATGTCCAGCAGACAGGTCTCGCCATCGACCACCACCCGCTGCTTCGGGTACGAGTCCTGCGCCGAGGCACGCACGGAGAATACCCCACCCCCCATCCCCAACACCGGGAATGATTAGCCTCGCAGATGCGTCGCGCGACGTGGACGTGCCCTCGCAGCGTCGTCGCACGCCGGCGGCGTCGGGATGCTGCTGGATGTGACCTGGGGGCGCATCTCGCCACCCCCCCCCCCAAGGTCAAATCGTCGAAAACACAAATTGAGCCACGAGGCAACGGAGTACGCAACTTTGTTTCACCAACACCCTCTAGAGTCTAGAGGTCGTTGTCAACATCGCAGCTTCCTTTGTTTCACCAACACCCTCTAGAGCAGGGGTCCTCAAACTACGGCCCGGGCCACATGCGGCCGCTGAGGACATTTATCCGGCCCATGGTCACTAATTGGGCTGCGCTTGTGAGCACTAATTGGGCTGCGCTGGTGAGCACTCATTGGCTGCGGTGGTGGGCACTGATTGGGCTGCGGTGGCGAGCACTGATTGAGCTGCGGCGGTGGGCATCATTGTGCCCACCGCACTGCGATCTGTGAACAAAATGCAGGTGTAATTAACTTTTTAATGGCAACCGCACCAGTGTGAGCCTGGGGTAAAAGCGGAGTTCCCCAATCAGACTGCATTGATGGGCAGTGCAGTCTGTATGTCTCTGTGTGGGCAAAGTTATTGCTGGTATATTGTTTTTGTAGCGCTGTATATATATTGGTATTTTACTAATAGCAATTTTGACTCCCTAGGAAACAATGATGTCAAGAAAGAGAAAAATTGACTCGGAGTGTAGGATATTCAAAGAACAGTGGACTTATGATTACTTTTTCATGCAGTACAAGGAAAGAGCTGTGTGTCTGATATGCCAGAATATAGTGTCTGTGTTCAAAGAATTCAATTTACGTCGACACTATGAAAATCAACATAAAGGTAAATATGATTGTTTGGTCGGAGAAGTGAGAAAAGATAAAATATTAAAACTGAAAAATACATTAACAACTCGGCAAAATACTTATGTGAAGCAGAAGCAGCTAAATATTTCATCAATGCGAGCAAGTTTTCAAGTTGCCAAGCTAATAGCGTGCACTGACAGACCATTCGTGGAGGGAGAATTTGTTAAAGAATGCCTTCTTTCTGTTGCCAAAGAGATGTGTCCAGAGAAGGCCGATTTATTTAGTACAGTGAGTCTTTCAGGACCTACAATTACACGGAGAATTGAAGAAATGGGAGACAATTTGCATCAGCATTTGCAAAACTCCACAAAAAAAACTTTCCTATTTTTCCTTGGCACTCGACGAAAGCAATTATGTTCGTGATTCTGCACAACTTTTAATTTTTATTCGTGGACGAATGACTATTTCGAAGTCACAGAAGAGCTTGCTGCACTGCAAAGCATCAAAGGAACAACTACAGGAGAGGATATCTATGAAAAGGTTTGCCAAACTGTGAATGGTTTGGAGCTGAACTGGGTTAAACTAGCCAGTGTGACAACTGATGGTGCTCCTAGCATGGTGGGGTCTAAGAAAGGAGTAATTGCTCGCATTAACCAAGAGATGGACAAACATAACCATTCTCATCCAATAGCCATACACTGCCTCATCCACCAACAAGCGCTGTTTAGTAAATCACTGAAGTGGGACTCTGTTATGAAAATTGTGGTATCTTGTGTTAACTTCATTAGAGCTCATGCACTAAACCACAGACAATTTCAGGAATTTCTGTCTGAGCTAAATGTTGACTATGAAGATGTTCTGTACCACACAGAAGTCCGTTGGCTGAGTTGAGGGAGAGTTTTGAAACGTTTCTATGATTTACTTCCACAGATTACAGCTTTTCTGCTTTCAAAAAACAAAGAAGTACCAGAGCTCAAATGGAGAATGGAAATGGCACCTTGCCTTCTGACAGATGTAACAGAGCTACTCAACAGTTTCAATGTGCAACTTCAAGGAAAGGGGAAGCTCATCTGTGATATGCAATCACATGTCAAAGCATTTGAAGTAAAATTAGGCCTCCTCATCAAACAAGTGAAGGAGGAAAACTTCTGCCATCTCCCACAACTCAAAATCTGTTAGCGGAAAAACCATTGGTTGCATTCCCAAACAAAACATGTGTGGATTCACTGGAAAAATTGCAAAAGGAGTTCCAATTTAGATTTAAAGAGCTTCATCTCCATGAACAGGACATGCAGTTTTTCCGTAACCCATTTTCTATTGACATTTAAAATGTGGATACAATTTACCAAATGGAACTGGCTGAACTGCAGAATTGTGACTCTCTGAAAGACGCATTCAAGTCAAGCAGCCTTCATAATTTCTATGCATTTCTCCCTCTGAGACATATCCTCATCTCAGGAACCATGCACTCAAAATGGCAACCATCTTTGGCAGCACAAGTCTGTGAACAGACTTTTTCCAGAATGAAACATTTGAAATATCCAACCAGATCTAGACTAACGGATGCACACTTGCATCACTTGTTACGACTAGCAGTGACAAATATGGAACCGGACATTGACCATCTCATTAGCCAAAAGCAGGCCCATAGTTCCCATTGAAATACTGGCAAGTTTGTTGATTTAACGTTACTTGTTCTTCATTTTAAATATTGTATTTTTCCCGTTTTGTTTCTTCACTTCAAAATAAGATATATGCAGTGTGCATAAGAATTTGTTCATAGTTTTTTTTAACTATAGTCCGGCCCTCCAACGGTCTGAGGGACAGTGAACTGGCCCCCTGTTTAAAAAGTTTGAGGACCCCTGCTCTAGAGTCTAGAAGTCGTTGTCAACATCGCAGCTTTCTTTACGACTGAGAACCAAGGGGTGGCGAGTCCGCAGTGAAGGTTAAGAACCCAACGCTACTCCACATGCCTCTTGGGTCTCTTCGGCCGCGTTGCGCGCCGCACGTGTTTGATCGCGGAGCGTGCTCGACCCCCTGGATTATACATTTATTATCATCTGGGGGGGGGGGGGGTTCTTCAGGAACGCAGCGACAACCACGTTACAGGAGAACTGACTGCAGACACAGACGGCAGCAGCAGCGGCACCTGTGCAGGGCGGCACGACACGCGAGGTAGGTGAGTGGGTGGGCGAGTGGGTGCGCAAGTGGGTGGGCGAGTGGGTGGGCGAGTGGGTGGTGAGTAGGTGGTGGGTGAGTAGGTGGGTGGGTGAGCAGATGAGTAGGCGAGTGGTGGGCAAGTGGATGGGCGAGTAGGTGGGTGGGCGAGTAGGTGGGTGGGTGAGTAGGTTGGTGGGTGAGTAGGTGGGTGGGCGAGTAGGTGGGTGGGTGAGTAGGTGGGTGGGTGAGCAGATGAGTAGGCGAGTGTGTGGGCGAGTAGGTGGGTGGGTGAGTAGGTAGATGGGTGGGTGAGTAGGCGGTTGGGTGAGCAGGTCGACGAGAGAGCGGTGAGCAGGTGGGTGGATGGGTGGGTGAGTGGGTTACTGGGTGGGTGATGAGGTGGGCGAGCGGGTGAGCAGGTGGGTGGATGGGTGGGTGGGTTACTGGGTGGGTGAGGTGGGTGAGCAGGTGGGTGGATGGGTGGGTGAGTTATTGGGTGGGTGGGTTATTGGGTGGGTGAGGTGGGTGAGCAGGTGGGTGGGTGGGTGAGTGGGTTATTGGGTGGGTGAGGTGGGTGAGCAGGTGGGTGGGTGGGTGAGTGGGTTATTGGGTGGGTGGGTGAGTTATTGGGTGGGTGAGGTGGGCGAGCGGTGAGCAGGTGGGTGGATGGGTGGGTGAGTGGGTGGGTGAGGTGGGCGAGCAGGTGGCTGGATGGGTGGGTGAGGTGGGACCGCTGCCCGCAAGTCCGCGAGGCCACTGCGGTGCTAAACACGACGCGGCCGCCGGCGCTCACCCCGATGGTGGGGTCGTAGTCGTCCACAAAGTGGTTGTGGGCGAGCCGGATGGTGAGGGCGCTCTTGCCAACGCCTTCAGCGCCCACCACGCCAGCTTGTACTCCGTCATGGCGCCCGCTTGCTGCGACGATGACAACAACAACAACACACGCAATGACCCCCCCCCCACCAAATCCGCACACAGACACACACACAGACACACACACAGACACACACAGACACAAACACACAGACACACACACACACACAGACACACACACACAGACACACACACACACACACAGACACATACACACACACACACAGCACACACACAGACACTCACACAGACACACACACAGACACACACACACACAGAACACACACACAGACACACACACACACACACACACACGGACACACACNCACACAGACAAACACACACACACACACACACACACAGACACACAGACACACACACACAGACACTCACAGACACACACACAGNCACACACACAGACACACACACACAGACACACACACAGACACACACACGCACACACACAGACACACACACACAGACACACACACACGCACAGACACACACACAGACACACACACACACACACACACACAGACACACACACAGACACACACACACATAGACGCACACACAGACACACACACACGCACACACACAGACACACACACACAGACACACACACAGACACACACACGCACACACACAGACACACACACACAGACACACACACACGCACAGACACACACACAGACACACACACGCACACACACACACACAGACACACACACACACACACGCACACACACACACACACACGCACACAGACACACAGACACACACGCACACACACACACACACACAGACACACACACACAGACACACACACGCACACACACACGCACAGACACACACACANGCACAGACACACACACACTGCACACACACACANACACACACGCACACACACAGACACACAGCACACACACACACACACACACAGACACACACACAGACACACACACGCACACACACAGACACACACACAGACACACAGACACACAGCACACACACAGACACACACACAGACACACAGACACGCACACACACGCACACACACACACACGCACACACACACAGACACACACACAGACACACACGCACACACACAGACACACACACACGCACACACACACGCACAGACACACACACAGACACACAGACACGCACACACACACGCATCACACACAGACACACACACAGACACACACACAGACACACAGACACACACACACAGACACACACACAGACACACACACACGCACAGACACACACGCGCGTGTGTGTCTGTGCGTCTGTGCGTGTGTGTGTATGTGTGTGCGTGTAGGTGTGTGTAGGTGTGTGTGGTGTGTGTGTGGTGGTGTGTGGTGTTGTGTGTGTGGTGGTGGTGTGTGGTGGTGTGTGTGTGTGGTGGTGGTGTGGTGGTAGTGTGTGTGTAGTGTGTGTGTGGTGGTGTGTGTGTGTGGTGTGGTGGTGTGTGTGGTGGTGTGTGTGTGTGTGGTGGGGTGTGTGTGTGTGTGTGTGTGGTGGTGTGTGTGGTGGTGGTGTGTGTGTGGTGGTGTGTGTATGTGCGTGTGTGTGCGTGTGTGTGTGTCTGTGCGTGTGTGTGTGTGTGTGGTGGTGTGTGTATGTGTGTGTGGTGTGTGTGTAGTGTGTGTGTGGTGGTGTGTGTGTGTGTGGTGGTGTGTGTGTGTGTGGTGGTGTGTGTAGGTGTGTGTAGGTGTGTGTGTGTAGGTGTGTGTAGGTGTGTGTGTGTGTGGTGGTGTGTGTGTGTGTGGTGGGGTGTGTGTGTAGTGTGTGTGTGTAGGTGTGTGTAGGAGTGTGTGTAGGTGTGTGTAGGTGTGTGTAGGTGTGTGTAGGTGTGTGTCTCACCTGCTGCTGCTGTTGGCGCCGTCGGTCGGAGACTGAAATGGCGGCGGCTGAGAAGCTTTCAACCTTCACGGAGAGACGCGGGTGGGGGCGGGTGGAGGGGGGGCGGGGCGGGTGGGGGCGGGTGGAGGGGGGCGGGGCGGGTGGGGGCGGGTGGAGGGGGGCGGGGCGGGTGGAGGGGGTGCAAGGGGGAGGGGCGGGTGGAGGGGCGGGGCGGGTGGAGGGGGGCGGGGTGAGAGGGTGGAGGGGGAGGGGCGGGGCGGGTGGAGGGGGGCGGGGCGGGTGGAGGGGGTGCAATGGGGCGGGTGGAGGGGCGGGGCGGGTGGAGGGTGGAGGGGGAGGGTGGAGGGGCGGGGCGGGTGGAGGGTGGAGGGGGAGGGTGGAGGGGCGGGGCGGGTGGAGGGGGGGTGGGGAGGGTGCAAGAGGGTGGAGGGGGGCGGGGCTGGTGGAGGGGGGGGGGTGCAAGGGAGGGGGGCGAGGCTGCGTGCTAAAGACACAATAACACGATACAGATAATTCAGCTCATTGTGAGTTTTTAATTCACTTTACCGCCTCAACATTTTGTCGGAATCGTTTTGTTCAAACGAATTTTTTTTGGTATTTTAATAAAAAAATGGCTCCTGGTTGTGGGTGAAGTGGTGTTTTTGTGGGGGTAGAAAACTCAGAAATAGCGAAGTCAGCAGTTTAATATGCCACTGAATACTAACAGTGGACTGCCACATCAACTTACACTGACCCCACTCAGTCAACAACTCACCCACCAGCCAGCCACCACTCACTTAGTTAACCACTTGCCACCCTACGACACTCACCACCAACACACCCATCACTCACTTGCTCACTCACCCACCACTCACCCACTCGCCCACTCACTCACCCACTCACCCACCACTTACTCACCCACTCACCCACCCATCAACTCACGAACAAAAAACACACCCACACAACATCGCTCACCCACTTACTCAACCACCGACCCACCAACTCACCACCACCCAACACCACCACCACCACNCAAGCTCTAAACTACNCACCATCACCACATCACCATCACCACCCCACACCACACCACCATCACCACATCACCACCATCACCACCACCATCACCACCATCACCACCATCACCACCATCACCACCACCATCACCACCACCATCACCACCACAATCACCACCACCANCACCACCACCATCACCANCACCACCATCATCACCACCATCACCATCACCACCACCACCATCACCACCACACCATCACCACCACCACCACCATCACCACCACCACCATCACCACANCACCATCACCACCACCATCATTACCACCACCATCACACCAC
>WFAB01003382.1:0-2500 GCA_018977245.1 Lethenteron camtschaticum | reverse complement strand
AATTGCTTTCGTCGAGTGCCAAGGAAAAATAGGAAAGTTTTTTTTGTGGAGTTTTGCAAATGCTGATGCAAATTGTCTCCCATTTCTTCAATTCTCCGTGTAATTGTAGGTCCTGAAAGACTCACTGTACTAAATAAATCGGCCTTCTCTGGACACATCTCTGGCAACAGAAAGAAGGCATTCTTTAACAAATTCTCCCTCCACGAATGGTCTGTCAGTGCACGCTATTAGCTTGGCAACTTGAAAAACTTGCTCGCATTGATGAAATATTTAGCTGCTTCTGCTTCACATAAGTATTTTGCCGAGTTGTTAATGTATTTTTCAGTTTTAATATTTTATCTTTTCTCACTTCTCCGACCAAACAATCATATTTACCTTTATGTTGATTTTCATAGTGTCGACGTAAATTGAATTCTTTGAACACAGACACTATATTCTGGCATATCAGACACACAGCTCTTTCCTTGTACTGCATGAAAAAGTAATCATAAGTCCACTGTTCTTTGAATATCCTACACTCCGAGTCAATTTTTCTCTTTCTTGACATCATTGTTTCCTAGGGAGTCAAAATTGCTATTAGTAAAATACCAATATATATACAGCGCTACAAAAACAATATACCAGCAATAACTTTGCCCACACAGAGACATACAGACTGCACTGCCCATCAATGCAGTCTGATTGGGGGAACTCCGCTTTTACCCCAGGCTCACACTGGTGCGGTTGCCATTAAAAAGTTAATTACACCTGCAGTTTTGTTCACAGATCGCAGTGCGGTGGGCACAATGAGTGCCCCACCGCCGCAGCTCAATCAGTGCTCGCCACCGCAGCCCAATCAGTGCCCACCACCGCAGCCCAATGAGTGCTCACCAGCGCAGCCCAATTAGTGCTCACAAGCGCAGCCCAATTAGTGACCATGGGCCGGATAAATGTCCTCAGCGGGCCGCATGTGGCCCGCGGGCCGTAGTTTGAGGACCCCTGCTCTAGAGGGTGTTGGTGAAACAAAGGAAGCTGCGATGTTGACAACGACCTCTAGACTCTAGAGGGTGTTGGTGAAACAAAGTTGCGTACTCCCGTTGCCTCGTGGCTCAATTTGTGTTTTCGACGATTTGACCTTGGGGGGGGGGGGGGGTGGCGAGATGCGCCCCCAGGTTCACATCCAGCAGCATCCCGACGCCGCCGGCGTGCGACCGACGCTGCGAGGGCACGTCCACGTCGCGCGACGCATCTGCGAGGCTAATCATTCCCGGTGTTGGGGATGGGGGGGTGGGGTATTCTCCGTGCGTGCCTCGGCGCAGGACTCGTACCCGAAGCAGCGGGTGGTGGTCGATGGCGAGACCTGTCTGCTGGACATCCTGGACACGGCCGGGAAGCAAGAGTACAGCGACATGCTGGAGCAGTTCTTGCACGAGGGCGAGGGCTTCCTGTGCGTCTTCGCCGTCAACAACTCCAAGTCCTTCGAGGACATCCCCCGGTACAGGTGGGTCGCTGGGTGGCTGACTGCAGCTCCTGTAGCAAGTCAATTGCAGTGAACACGAATTGTTAACTGAGCCGTGTAGTTCTTTTTCAAAAGCGATCACAAATGATAACCACGACTCGAAGTGGGCTTGTTGTTGTTGATGTGCTTGTGTAATCTGGGGTGCACGCCACTCCCAGGGCTTGTGAGATGCGGCCAGATTTTTTCAGAAGGTAAATGGAAACAAATGAAGCCATGGGGGCAAAGTGAGTACGCAACTTTGTTTCATCAACAACACTCTACGTCACTGTGTTTCTTTTACAATTGAGAAACAAAGTGGATGTCAAGGCTGCAGTCAAGGTTAAGAAGCACTGGTTCAGAGGCAGGGGGATCTTTGAAGGAGGAGATTGGAGGGAGAACTACAACACGGGAAAGGTTTGGGAATCGGAGGGATGATTTACAGGGGAGGGGGACTGAGACCCCGACCTCTGCCGTGGCTTCCGTGCGCAGGGAACAGATCCAGCGCGTCAGGGTCGGAGGACGTGCCGATGGTGCTGGCGGGAACAAGTGCGGCGTGCCCACGCGGACCGTGGACACGAAGCAGGCGCAGGAGCTGGCGCAAGGCTACGGCATCCCCTTCGTGGAGACCTCCGCCAGACCCGGCAGGCACGCGGACGCCGGGGGAAAGAGGGGGGGGCAGCTGGGGGGTTGGTGAGTAGCCAGGGGGGATAAGTGGCGGCCGGTGGGAATGTGCTGCGCTGCGCCGTGAACCCGGCGGTCCCAGGGAGTTCCCACGTGCCTGGGAGGCCACGTGGCCACGTGTGAGGCTACCCGTGTTGGGTCTGCGTGTCCGCCTGTGTGTGAGGCTAGCCGTGTTGGGTCTGCGTGTCTGCCTGTGTGTGAGGATACCCGTGTTGGGTCTGCGTGTCCGCCTGTGTGTGAGGCTACCCGTGTTGGGTCTGCGTGTCCCTGTGTGTGTGGCTACCCGTGTTGGGTCTGCGTGTCTGCCTGTGTGTGAGGCTACCCGTGTGGTCTGCGTGTCTG
>WFAB01003381.1:0-17103 GCA_018977245.1 Lethenteron camtschaticum | reverse complement strand
GTGGTGATTGGAGAGTGATGGTGGTGATGGGAGAGTGGATGGTGGTGATGGGGAGTGATGGTGGTGATGGGGGAGTGATGGTGGTGATGGGAGTGAGGTGGGATGGGGTGATGGGGGAGAAGTGATGGTGGTGATGGGAGAGTGATGGTGGTGATGGGGAGTGATGGTGGTGATGGGAGAGTGAAGTGGTGGTGATGGGGAGTGATGGTGGTGATGGGGAGTGATGGTGGTGATGGGGGAGTGATGGTGGTGGATGGGGGAGGGATGGGGTGATGGGGGAGGAGTGGATGGTGGTGATGGGAGAGTGATGGTGGTGATGGGGAGTGATGGTGGTGATGGGAGAGTGATGGTGGTGATGGTGGTGGTGATGGTGGTGATGTTGGTGATGGAGAGTGATGGTGGTGATGGAGTGATGGTGGTGATGGGAGAGTGATGGTGGTGATGGAGAGTGATGGTGGTGGTGATGGTTGGGGTGAATGGGAGGTGGGGTGATCGGATGGTTGATGGTGGTGATGGTGGTGGTGATGGGGAGTGATGGTGGTGATGGGGAGTGATGGTGGTGATGGGAGTGTGATGTGGTTGATGGTGGTGGTGATGGGGGAGTGATGGTGTTGATGGGAGAGTGATGGTGGTGATGGGAGTGTGATGGTGGTGATGGTGGTGGTGATGGTGGTGATGGGAGAGTGATGGTGGTGATGGGAGAGTGATGGTGGTGATGGAGTGTGATGGTGGTGATGGTGGTGGTGATGGTGATGGGAGAGTGATGGTGGTGGTGGATGGTGATGGGGAGTGATGTGGTTGATGGGGGAGTGATGGTGGTGATGGTGGTGATGGGGGAGTGATGGTGGTGATGGGAGTGATGGTGGTGATGGGAGAGTGATGGTGGTGATGGGAGTGTGATGGTGGTGATGGGGGATGCTGGTGGTGATGGGAGAGTGATGGTGGTGATGGTGGTGGTGATGGTGGTGATGTTGGTGATGGAAGAGTGATGGTGGTGATGGGAGAGTGATGGTGGTGATGGGAGAGTGATGGTGGTGATGGGAGAGTGATGGTGGTGTGATGGTGGTGATGTTGGTGATGGAAGAGTGATGGTGGTGATGGGGGAGTGATGGTTGGAGAGTGATGGTGGTGATGGGGGAGTGATGGTGGTGATGGAGGAGTGATGGTGGTGATGGGGAGTGATGGTGGTGATGGGGGAGTGATGGTGGTGATGGAAGAGTGATGGTGGTGAGTGATGGTGGTGATGGGAGAGTGATGGTGGTGATGGTGGTGATGGGGGAGTGATGGTGGTGATGGTGGTGATGGGGAGTGATGGTGGTGATGGGGAGTGATGGTGGTGATGGGGGAGTGATGGTGGTGATGGGGGAGTGATGGTGGTGATGGGGGAGTGATGGTGGTGATGGGGGAGTGATGGTGGTGATGGTGGTGATGGGAGAGTGATGGTGGTGATGGTGGTGGTGATGGTGGTGATGTGGTGATGGAAGAGTGATGGTGGTGATGGGAGAGTGATGGTGTGATGGTGGTGATGGGAGAGTGATGGTGGTGATGGTGGTGATGTTGGTGATGGAAGAGTGATGGTGGTGATGGGGGAGTGATGGTGGAGAGTGATGGTGGTGATGGGGGAGTGATGGTGGTGATGGGGGAGTGATGGTGGTGATGGGGGAGTGATGGTGGTGATGGTGGTGATGGGGGAGTGATGGTGGTGATGGGGGAGTGATGGTGGTGATGGAAGAGTGATGGTGGTGAGTGATGGTGGTGATGGGAGAGTGATGGTGGTGATGGTGGTGATGGGGGAGTGATGGTGGTGATGGTGGTGATGGGGGAGTGATGGTGGTGATGGGGGAGTGATGGTGGTGATGGGGGAGTGATGGTGGTGATGGGAGAGTGATGGTGGTGATGGGAGAGTGATGGTGGTGATGGGAGAGTGATGGTGGTGATGGGAGAGTGATGGTGGTGATGGTGGTGGTGATGGTGGTGATGTTGGTGATGGAAGAGTGATGGTGGTGATGGGAGAGTGATGGTGGTGATGGGAGAGTGATGGTGGTGATGGTGGTGGTGATGGTGGTGATGTTGGTGATGGAAGAGTGATGGTGGTGATGGGGGAGTGATGGTGGAGAGTGATGGTGGTGATGGGGGAGTGATGGTGGTGATGGGGGAGTGATGGTGGTGATGGGGGAGTGATGGTGGTGATGGTGGTGATGGGGGAGTGATGGTGGTGATGGAAGAGTGATGGTGGTGAGTGATGGTGGTGATGGGAGAGTGATGGTGGTGATGGGGGAGTGATGGTGGTGATGGGAGTGTGATGGTGGTGATGGGGGAGTGATGGTGGTGATGGGAGAGTGATGGTGGTGATGGGAGAGTGATGGTGGTGATGGGGGAGTGATGGTGGTGATGGGAGAGTGATGGTGGTGATGGGAGTGTGATGGTGATGATGAGAGAGTGATGGTGGTGATGGGAGTGTGATGGTGGTGATGGGGGAGTGATGGTGGTGATGGGGGAGTGATGGGGGTGATGGGGGAGTGATGGTGGTGATGGGGGAGTGATGGTGGTGATGGGAGAGTGATGGTGGTGATGGGGGAGTGATGGTGGTGATGGGAGAGTGATGGTGGTGATGGGAGAGTGATGGTGGTGATGGGGGAGTGATGGTGGTGATGGGGGAGTGATGGTGGGTGATGGTGGGAGTGATGGTGGTGATGGTGGAGTGATGGTGGTGATGGGGGAGTGATGGTGGTGATGGGAGAGTGATGATGGTGATGGGGGAGTGATGGTGGTGATGGGAGTGTGATGGTGGTGATGGGAGAGTGATGGTGGTGATGGGGGGAGTGATGGTGGTGATGGGGGAGTGATGGTGGTGATGGGAGTGTGATGGTGGTGATGGGGGAGTGATGGTGGTGATGGGGGAGTGATGGTGGTGATGGGAGAGTGATGGTGGTGATGGGGGGAGTGATGGTGGTGATGGGGGAGTGATGGTGGTGATGGGAGAGTGATGGTGGTGATGGGGGAGTGATGGTGGTGATGGAGTGTGATGGTGGTGATGGGAGAGTGATGGTGGTGATGGGAGAGTGATGGTGGTGATGGGAGTGTGATGGTGGTGATGGGAGTGTGATGGTGGTGATGGGAGAGTGATGGTGGTGATGGGGGAGTGATGGTGGTGATGGGAGTGTGATGGTGGTGATGGGAGAGTGATGGTGGTGATGGGAGAGTGATGGTGGTGATGGGAGTGTGATGGTGGTGATGGGAGTGTGATGGTGGTGATGGGAGAGTGATGGTGGTGATGGGGGAGTGATGGTGGTGATGGGAGAGTGATGGTGGTGATGGGGGAGTGATGGTGGTGATGGGGGGAGTGATGGTGGTGATGGGGGAGTGATGGTGGTGATGGGAGAGTGATGGTGGTGATGGGAGAGTGATGGTGGTGATGGGAGAGTGATGATGGTGATGGGGGAGTGATGGTGGTGATGGGGGAGTGATGATGGTGATGGGAGAGTGATGGTGGTGATGGGGGAGTGATGGTGGTGATGGGGAGTGATGGTGGTGATGGGAGAGTGATGGTGGTGATGGGAGATGATGGTGGTGATGGAGAGTGATGGTGGTGATGGGAGAGTGATGGTGGTGATGGGGGAGTGATGGTGGTGATGGGGGGGTAATCTTCTTTCTTTCGGTAAAGTCACGTAGAAGGGAAATAATAAAATAATAAAAATAGAACAATAAAATGTTATTAAATAAAACATAATAACATTTTATTACGTTTGATTTATTAAAAAAAAAAATGTAATTAAATAAAACATAATTAATTTTTTTAATTTTATTAAATAAAGCAATAACATTTTACATTTTATTAAATAAAACAATAAAATGTTATTATGTTTTATTCAATACAATGTTATTATGTTTTATTTTTATTATTTCCCTTCTACGTGACGACTTTACCGAAAGAACCAAGAAGATGAATCCCTGCTGCAGTCACGAAAGAAGCTTTACATCGAAAAATAAATCAATTGTCAGTTCAACGTTCCGGCCAATTGACCTTCATCAGGACGCTCACAGATGACGCGTCTACCCCTCACCGGAAGTGTGGCCCCCACCCCTCACCCGAAACGCCCCTCCCCACCGGAAGTTGTCATAACCGGAAGTCCCCCAACCGGAAGTTTATCCCCTACAAGCCCCTCCCCCCACCGGAAGTGACCTCACTGAACCGGAAGTTCCGCCCTCACCTACAAGCCCCTCCCCCACCGGAAGTGACCTCACTGGACCGGAAGTTCCGCCCTCACCTGCAAGCCCCTCCCCCACCGGAAGTGACCTCACCGAACCGGAAGTTCCGCCGTCACCCGCAAGCCCCTCCCCCACCGGAAGTGACCTCACCGAACCGGAAGTTCCGCCCTCATCTGCAAGCCCCTCCCCCACCGGAAGCTGCCTCCCTAGACCGGAAGTTGTGGCTCACCGGAAGTTGCGTAGTGGTGAACCGGAAGCTCCTCTTACCGGAAGTCTCCCTCCACCAAACTCATCCCAAAGCTCCCGCCCACTCAACAACCAGCGCGGTGACGTCACCACGGCGCCTGTGCCAGGCTAGGTGCACTTTGAGGAGGCTACGTGACTGATGTGCCAGGCTAGGTGCAGGAGGAGGAGGTCACGGGACAGACCCTGCAGGTGCCATGGGTTGTACTGCTGTGCCAGGCTAGGTGCATGAGGAGGAGGTCACGGGACAGACCCAGCAGGTGCCATGGGCTGCCTGCTGTGCCAGGCTAGGTGCAGGAGGTCACGGGGCAGACCCTGCAGATGCCATGGGTTGACTGCTGTGCCAGGCTAGGTGCACGAGGAGGAGGTCACGTGGCAGACCCTGCAGGTGCCATGGGTTGACTGCTGTGCCAGGCTAGGTGCATGAGGAGCTCACGAGACAGACCCTGCAGGTGCCATGGGTTGACTGCTGTGCCAGGCTAGGTGCAGGAGGAGGAGGTCACGGGACAGACCCAGCAGGTGCCATGGGTTGACTGTTGTGCCAGGCTAGGTGCATGAGGAGGAGGTCACGTGACAGACACTGCAGGTGCCGTGGGTTGACTGCTGTGCCAGGCTAGGTGCACGAGGAGGAGGAGGTCACGTGGCACACCTCGTAGCTCCTCCCCCTGTCCATCTAGACCACGCCCCCTGACCATCTAGGCCACGCCCACTCGCCTTGTAGCTCCTCCCCCTGACCATCTAGACCACGCCCACTCCCCTCGTAGCTCCTCCCCCTGACCATCTAGACCACGCCCACTCGCCTCGTAGCTCCTCCCCCTGACCATCTAGACCACGCCCACTCGCCTCGTAGCTCCTCCCCCTGACCATCTAGACCACGCCCACTCGCCTCGTAGCTCCTCCCCCTGACCATCTAGGCCACGCCCACTCGCCTCGTAGCTCCTCCCCCTAGCCATCTAGGTCACGCCCACTCGCCTCGTAGCTCCTCCCCCTGACCATCTAGACCACGCCCACTCGCCTCTAAGCCACGCCCACTCACCATCTAGGCCACGCCCACTCGCCTCTAGGCCACGCCCCCCGCCGGCGCGGTCACGTGGGCGGCTCAGTGGAACCGACGGGGGAGAGAGGAGACGACGCAGAGAGGCAGCAACAACCACAACTACAACAACTACAACAACAACTACGACTACCACAACTACAACAACAACTACAACAACCACAACAACTACGGTGGTGGTGGTGAGGTAAGAGTGGTTGTGGTTATTGTGGTGAGATACCAGCGGTGGTGGTTGTAGTGGTGGTGGTAGAAGTTGTACAGTGTTAGTTGTGGTGGTTGTACAGTGATAGTTGTGGTGGTGGTTGTGGTGGTGGTTGTGGTGGTGGTAGTTGTACAGTGTTAGTTGTGGTAGTTGTAGTAGTTGTGATGGTTGTACAGTGTTAGTTGTGGTGGTAGTAGTTGTGATGGTTGTACAGTGTTAGTTGTGGTGGTTGTACAGTGTTAGTTGTGGTGGTAGTAGTTGTGATGGTTGTACAGTGTTAGTTGTGGTGGTGGTAGTTGTACAGTGGTAGTTGTGGTGGTTGTAGTAGTTGTGATGGTTGTACAGTGTTAGTTGTGGTGGTGGTAGTTGTACAGTGGTAGTTGTGACGGTAGTTGTGATGATTTTGCAGTGGTCGTTGTGGTAGTTGAGGTAATAGTTGTGGTGGTTGTTGAGGTAATTGTTGTGGTGGTTGTTGAGGTAATAGTTGTGGTGGTTGTGGTGATAGTTGTGGTGGTTGTTGTGGTAATTGTTGTGGTGGTTGTGGTAATTGTTGTGGTGGTTGTTGAGGTAATTGTTGTGGTGGTTGTGGTAATAGTTGTGGTGGTTGAGGTAATTGTTGTGGTGGTTGTGGTGATAGTTGTGGTGGTGGTTGAGGTAATTGTTGTGGTGGTTGTGGTAATTGTTGTGGTGGTGGTTGAGGTAATTGTTGTGGTTGTTGAGGTAATTGTTGTGGTGGTTGTTGAGGTAATTGTTGTGGTGGTTGTTGAGGTAATAGTTGTGGTGGTTGTTGAGGTGATAGTTGTGGTAATAGTTGTGGTGGTTGTTGAGGTAATAGTTGTGGTGGTTGTTGAGGTAATAGTTGTGGTGGTTGAGGTAATTGTTGTTGTGGTGGTTGTTGAGGTGATAGTTGTGGTGGTTGTGGTAATGGTTGTGGTGGTTGTTGAGGTAATTGTTGTGGTGGTTGAGGTAATTGTTGTGGTGGTTGTTGAGGTGATAGTTGTGGTGGTTGTTGAGGTAATTGTTGTGGTGGTTGTTGAGGTAATAGTTGTGGTGGTTGTTGAGGTAATTGTTGTGGTGGTTGTTGTGGTAATTGTTGTGGTGGTTGTTGTGGTAATTGTTGTGGTGGTGGTTGAGGTAATTGTTGTGGTGGTTGTTGAGGTGATAGTTGTGGTGGTTGTTGAGGTAATTGTTGTGGTGGTTGTTGAGGTAATAGTTGTGGTGGTTGTTGAGGTAATTGTTGTGGTGGTTGTTGAGGTAATAGTTGTGGTGGTTGTTGAGGTAATTGTTGTGGTGGTTGTTGTGGTAATTGTTGTGGTGGTTGTTGTGGTAATTGTTGTGGTGGTTGTTGAGGTAATTGTTGTGGTGGTTGTTGAGGTGATAGTTGTGGTGGTTGTTGTGGTAATTGTTGTGGTGGTTGTTGAGGTAATAGTTGTGGTGGTTGTTGAGGTGATAGTTGTGGTGGTTGTTGAGGTAATTGTTGTGGTGGTTGTTGAGGTGATAGTTGTGGTGGTTGTGGTAATAGTTGTGGTGGTTGTTGAGGTAGTAGTTGTGGTGGTTGTTGAGGTAATAGTTGTGGTGGTTGTTGAGGTAATAGTTGTGGTGGTTGAGGTAATTGTTGTTGTGGTGGTTGTGGAGGTGATTGTTGTGGTGGTTGTTGAGGTAATAGTTGTGGTGGTTGAGGTAATTGTTGTTGTGGTGGTTGTTGAGGTAATTGTTGTTGTGGTGGTTGTTGAGGTAATTGTTGTGGTGGTTGTGGTGATAGTTGTGGTGGTGGTTGTGGTGATAGTTGTGGCGGTTGTAATAGTTGTGGTGGTAATGTGTTGTTGGTAATAGTTGTGGTGGTTGTTGAGGTAATAGTTGTGGTGGTTGTTGAGGTAATAGTTGTGGTGGTTGTTGAGGTAATTGTTGTGGTTGTTGAGGTAATAGTTGTGGTGGTTGTTGAGGTAATTGTTGTGGTGGTTGTTGAGGTAATAGTTGTGGTGGTTGTTGAGGTAATAGTTGTGGTGGTTGTTGAGGTAATTGTTGTGGTGGTTGTGGTGATAGTTGTGGTGGTTGTTGAGGTAATTGTTGTGGTGATAGTTGTGGTAATTGTTGTGGTGGTTGTGGTGGTGGTTCAGGTAATTGTTGTGGTGATAGTTGTGGTGGTGGTTGAGGTAATAGTTGTGGTGGTTGTGGTGGTTGTTGTGGTAATAGTTGTGGTGGTTGTGGTAATAGTTGTGGTGGTTGTTGAGGTAATTGTTGTGGTGATAGTTGTGGTAATTGTTGTGGTGGTTGTTGAGGTAATAGTTGTGGTGGTTGTTGAGGTAATTGTTGTGGTGGTTGTTGAGGTAATTGTTGTGGTGGTTGTTTGAGGTAATAGTTGTGGTGGTTGTTGAGGGTAATAGTTGTGGTGGTTGTTGAGGTAATTGTTGTGGTGGTTGTTGAGGTAATTGTTGTGGTGGTTGTTGAGGTAATTGTTGTGGTGGTTGTTGAGGTAATTGTTGTGGTGGTTGTTGAGGTAATAGTTGTGTTGGTTGTGGTAATAGTTGTTGTGGTGGTTGAGGTGATGGTTGTGTTGGTTGTGGTAATAGTTGTGGTGGTTGTGGTCATTGTTGTGGTGGTGGTTGAGGTGACAGTTGTGGTGGTTGTGGTGATGTAGAAGTGGTTGTTGTTTTAGTTGTGGCCATGTTGGAGATCACAGTTACCCAGTGACACACACACAGTGACACACACAGTGACACACACACAGTGACACACACACAGTGACACACACAGTGACACACACACAGTGACACACACGGTGACACACACGGTGACACACACAGTGACACACACACAGTGACACACACAGTGACACACACCAGTGACACACACGGTGACACACACGGTGACACACACAGTGACACACACACAGTGACACACACGGTGACACACACGGTGACACACACAGTGACACACACACAGTGACACACACAGTGACACACACAGTGACACACACGGTGACACACACGGTGACACACACAGTGACACACACACAGTGACACACACAGTGACACACACACAGTGACACAGTGACACACACACACAGTGACACACACGGTGACACACACGGTGACACACACAGTGACACACACAGTGACACACACAGTGACACACACACAGTGACACACACAGTGACACACACAGTGACACACACACACAGTGACACACACAGTGACACACACACACAGTGACACACACACACAAACACACACACACAAACACACACACACACAGTGACACAGTGACACACACACACAGTGACACACACGGTGACACACACAGTGACACACACACACAGTGACACACAGTGACACACACACACAGTGACACACACAGTGACACACACACACAGTGACACACACACACAGTGACACACACACACAAACACACACACACACAGTGACACAGTGACACACACAGTGACACACACGGTGACACACACAGTGACACACACACACCAGTGACACACACGGTGACACACACAGTGACACACACAGTGACACACACAGTGACACACACACACAGTGACACACACGGTGACACACACAGTGACACACACACACAGTGACACACACGGTGACACACACAGTGACACACACACACACACAGTGACACACAGTGACACACACACAGTGACACACACACACACAGTGACACACACACACACAGTGACACACAGTGACACACACACAGTGACACACACACACACCAGTGACACACACACAGTGACACACACCAGTGACACACACGGTGACACACACAGTGACACACACACACAGTGACACACACGGTGACACACAGTGACACACACACCACAGTGACACCACACAGTGACACACCACAGTCACACCACACACAGTGACACACACGGTGACACACACAGTGACACCACACACACAGTGACACACACGGTGACACACAGTGACACACACACACACAGTGACACACACGGTGACACACACAGTGACACACACACACACACAGTGACACACACAGTGACACACACAGTGACACACACAGTGACACACACACACAGTGACACACACGGTGACACACACAGTGACACACACACACACAGTGACACACACAGTGACACACAGTGACACACACAGTGACACACACACACACCAGTGACACACAGTGACACAACAACAACCGCCATTCGCCACTAAGTGGCGGTGACGTCACCACGATGCTTGTGCCAGGCAAGTGCACCTTGAGGCCACGTGAAGTGTCGAAAGCCCGCTGGCAGGAGGTCACGGGGCAGACCCAGCAGGTGCCACGGGTCGACTGACCGAGATGACCGAGATGACTGGCTGATGCACCACCTGTGCCCCTACTGTACCAACTTGCTGTGCTTTAGCCACCCGGCGCTCCGCTCGTTGTTGTGAGCGTCGCTCCTCCGCCCTCCGTTGTTGTTGGAGGGCGACTGCCTCCAACTGCCCAGTAGCGTCCTTCACGAGCCTCTTCCACAGAGGCCGATCTTGACACCGCTGGTACCGGTCATCGGCAAGTCCACTCTCCACGTCCTCCTGTACCACATCACTCCATCTCTTCTCCAGCCCGTGCCGCTCCCGTTTAGCCCCCTTGATTCGGCTGAATAAAAGCTGTTTAGGCATGTGGTGGCTGGGCATGCGGGCTACATGGCCCAGCCAACGCAGCCTTGCCTGCCGGAGGAGCTCACTGATGGGACTTTGCCCAGATCTTTCAAGGATTTGTGAGCTCCTCACACAATCCAGCCTGCTGGTTAAACCCAGGATGGATCGTAGGCAGGCCAGCCTAAATGTTTCCAACCGGCGAAGATGCTCCACCAGGGGGTCCACGTCTCGCAAGCGTAGAGAAGGGAGGGAATGACCGTGGCCGAGAAGACCTGAAGCTTCGTGCGGAGCGACAGATCAGGTAGCTTCCACACAGCAGCGTTACGCAACCGATGAAAGATATTGCCGCTCGACTGATTCGGAGTGAGCCCTCTGCTGTTAAACTGGAGCCGGTCATAAGCACACTGCCCAGGTATGGGAAACTCTTCACTCTCTCCACTACTACCCCATCACCAATTGGGAATTGTGGTGGTGGAGTGTCCGATGGTAGAAAAACCCAGGCAGGTGCTTAGTTTTGGTGGGGCTGATGGTAAGGCCCCACCTCTTAGTGGCACGCTCCAGTCTCAGCAGCAGCGTCTCCAACTCCTCCTCTGAATGAGCAGCTATTACCAAATCATCGGCATAATAACGTGATTGACCAATAGGGAGCCATCCCTTGATCGCGCCCGGGCATCGATCAGCCTCCCATTATATCTGTACCAAATGGAAATTCTTCCGGTACAGCTATTGAAGGCTTCACGAACTACGCGCTCAAATAGATGTTAAATAATGTGGGAGCCAGAGGTTATCCCTGTCGCACCCCAAGGTGTACAGGGAAAGGCTCCGACTCCCAGGCCACGTAGTTTTACCCGGGCCCGCTCACCATCATGAAGGTCCTTAATGATCGTGAGCAGAGGGTCAGGGACTCCGAAAGCACGAAGAACAACCCAGAGCCCAGTCCTACTGATGGTATCATAGGCCTTGACCAGGTCAATAAAGCAGAGATGTAGGTCTTGTTAGAATTCCCTACACCTCTGCTGTAGCAGACGGACAGAAAATATGGCATCTGTGCAGGACCGCCCTTTCCTGAAACCGCATTGGGGCTCCGCAAGCCTCTCCTCAGCGTGCCTAGCAAGGCGATGTTGAATAATCCTTGCCAGGACCTTACCCGGCACACTGAGGAGTGAGATGCCCCTGTAGTTGTTACAGTCGGTACGGTCCCCCTTCTTAAAGAGGGGGACCACCAGGGCATCCTTCCAGTCCTGCGGAACCCATCCAGTGGTCCAGACTGTTGTTATGATGTCATATAGGGCAGTCTGTGCACAAACGCCACCCTCCCTCAGCATTTCGCTTGGGAGATCATCTCTGCCCGGTGCCTTTCCTGGTCTCAGACTCCGGATCGCCTTCAGTACTTCCTCAACAGATGGCACCTCAGCCAGCCACTCACAGGGGGTGACCTCTTCCAATATTTGAGGCACCGCAGCCTCAGCAGGGTTATCCCCACTTTGTGCCATGATGTTTTCCTGGCTGAGGGATTTACCCTCCCCCAGGACCTCAGAAATGCTCAGCAAATCTGCAAACCTGTTTCTGGGGGTCGGAGATTGGATCACCGTTTTTCCCCTAATGATGGTAATAGGTGTGGCACTGCAGGTAACTTTTTTGATGGATTTAAATAGTGATTTGTGATCGCGGGCCACTGAGGCAGACTCCATCTCCTCAGCAACCCGCGACCACCACCCATCCTTACAGCGCCTTACGGCTCTCCAAACCTCTGAGCGAAGGCTGCGGTAAACCTCCTCATTCTATGACGTGGGATGCTGTAGCCGATGAGAGTGGGCCTGTCGCTTTTTCTCAATTAACCTGAACACCTCTGTCAGCCAGGGTTTCTGGGGAGGTCTAAACCACGTACCCAAAGCTGCCATTGCAGCTGCATGAGTCACAGTCCTAAACCTCGCCCATTTACCCTCGACATCAGGAGGAGTGGGGGACGATGCCAACCCCAGCTGCAAGCGATGATGAAATTCTCGCTTGCAACTTTCATCAGCTAACTGAGACCAGGCCACTTTAGGTTGGAATGGGGTCCTGGGTGTACACCACCACCGGAGTGGAAGAATGGCAGGCGCATCTTACAGATGACTAGTCGATGGTCAGAGGCAGATCAGCTCCACGGTAGGTCCTGGTGTCAAGGACATGGGCTCGCATCCGCTGGTTCGTCACTATGTAGTCCAGCAGATGTTCTTGCTTGGACCCGGCATGCATCAAGATGTTGCGTGGATGCGCCGATGCCGGAAGAGAGTGTTGGTAATTACAAGCCCATGGGCAGCACTGTTATTGAGCTGATCTGTCCCATGCCTTCCAATTACTCCAGACCAGGTGCCAGCATCATGACCAACTCGGGCATTGAAGTCACCCAACAAGATGACTGTCCCAAGTGGCCACTTTAGCCAGTACCTGTGACAGGAGGTCATAGAAGGCATCTGACTCATCGCTTTGCCTGCATCCCTCCACGGATGTTCGTCTTCGGTTGATGGGAAGGCGAGCCCAAAGTATCCTGGGTCTTACGCTTCCCACACCTCACCGCCACGCTCCCATGCCCCCTTCATTATTTTGTTCAGAAGAAGAGCCACACCCTGTTGTTTGGCAGTCTCCTGCCCCGAGTATAGGACTGTCCACCCCT
This sequence comes from Lethenteron camtschaticum, assembly GCA_018977245.1. Classification (NCBI taxonomy): domain Eukaryota; kingdom Metazoa; phylum Chordata; class Hyperoartia; order Petromyzontiformes; family Petromyzontidae; genus Lethenteron; species Lethenteron camtschaticum. The sequence continues at coordinate 4,120 of WFAB01003381.1, read as the reverse complement.
CATGGTGGCAGAAGCCAGAACCGTTCCACCGGACCTCCTGAATGCCACAGAGATCCAGCGGTACCGGTCCAGCTCCCGACAGAGGAGCGGCAGCCTCTCCTCCGCAGTGAGCGTTCGAACATTCCACGTGGCCATCCGCAATGGTTTTTCGTTGTTTCTGGAGGAGCCCTGAGGGTGAGATTCAATCTCCTGGCTCCGCCAATTGGGGTTTGGCCAGGAGACGTCATAGAAGCCTGTCCCCCCGGGGCCTCCGGCACAAGCTTATTTGTTACATGTTTATGTTTATATCGTAGTCTCGTGGTAATTAATTGAAGGTGGAGGGGTTACCAGCCCCTCGCACCCGTTCAGAGTCCCCGTTTAGCCGCTGTGGTGGTCACAGACGCCATGAGGGGAGAGGCCAATGGGCATTGGTCCTCCCCACACAGCAATGTCCACGACAGTGTTGCCCTTCCGGCATCACGAGGAGGTAGGGGGTTGTTTTGCTGGACACAGACACACAGTGACAACAACAACAACAACCGCCATTCGCCACTAAGTGGCGGTGACGTCACCACGACGCTTGTGCCAGGCCAAGTGCACCTTGAGGTTGCCACGTGAAGTGTCGAACGCCCGCTGGCAGGAGGTCACGGGGCAGACCCAGCAGGTGCCACGGGTCGACTGACCGAGATGACCGAGATGACTGGCTGATGCACCACCGTGACACACACAATGACACACACACATCACACACAACAGTGACACACACACAGTGACACACACACAGTGGACACATACAGTGACACACACACACAGTGACACACACACACAGTGACACACACACACAGTGACACACACACAGTGACACACACAGTGACACACCACAGTGACACACACACAGTGAAACACACAGTGACACACACACAGTGAAACACACAGTGACACACACACACAGTGACACACCACACACAGTGACACACACAGTGCACACACACAGTGACACACACACACACAGTGACACACCACACACAGTGACACACACACCAGTGACACACACAGTGACACAACACACAGTGACACCACACCACAGTGAAACACACAGTGACACACAGGAACACACAACACACAGTGACACACCACACACAGTGACACACACACACAGTGACACACACACAGTGACACACACACACAGTTACACACACACAGTGACACACACAGTGACACACACAGTGACACACACACAGTGACACACACACAGTGACACACACAGTGACACACACACACAGTGACACACACACACAGTGACATACACACAGTGACCACACAGTGACACACACACACAGTGACACACACACAGTGACACACACACAATGACACACACACAGTGACACACACACACAGTGACACACACACACAGTGGCACACACACACAGTGACACACACACACAGTGGACACACACACACAGTGACACACACAGTGACACACACACACAGTGACACACACACACAGTGACACACACACACAGTTACACACACACAGTGACACACACACAGTGACACACACACAGTGACACACACACAGTGACACACACACACAGTGACACACACACAGTGACACACACACAGTGACACACACACACAGTGACACACCACACAGTGACACACACACAGTGACACACACACCGGTTCAATGCCTGAGTCTCTGAAGTTGCCCGGTTCAACTCCTGACCTCTCCCCCCCTCATCCCTCATCCCCCTCCTCATGCCCCCCTCCCTCTCCACCTCCTTCCCCGTATCCAACTCATCCCCTTCTCAGTCTGCAGAGCGGGGCGAGCGGGGAGAGTTTGAGCTCAGAGGAGGAGGAGGAGGAAGAGGAGGGGGAGGAGGGAGTGAAGAAGAAATAGAGGGTTGTGGGGTGGCGTGGTGTGGGGTGGTGTGGTGGTGTGGTGTGGTGTGGGTGGTGTGGGTGGGTGGTGTGGGTGGTGTGGGTGTTGTTGGTAGCGTGGTGTGAGTGGTGTGGGTGACGTGGTGTGGAGTGGCGTGGTGTGGGTGGTTGTGGTGTGGGTGGTGTGGGTGGTGTGGGTGGTGTGGGTGGGTGTGTGGGTGGTGTGGTGGGTGGTGTGGGTGGCGTTGTGTGGGTGGCTGGCGTGTTGTAGTGTTGTGGGTGACGTGGTGTGGTGTGGCGTGGTGTGGGTGTGGGTGGCGTGTGTGGGTGGTGTGGGTGGGTGGTGTGGGTGGCGTGGTGTGGGTGGGTGGTGTGGGTAGCGTGGGGTGACGTGTGTGGGTGGTGTGGGGTGGGTGGTGTGGGTGGCGTTGTGTGGGTGGCTGGCGTGTTGTCGTGTTGTGGGTGACGTGTCGTTGCTGTCGTGCTGTAGCAGTGGAACGTGGAGTGCACGGAGTCACCGCCCACATGCAAGCGACGGGTCGTTCGCTACCCGCCGGGAGCCCCCCTAGGGATGCCACGGGGATGCCCGCCCCCCCCCGGCTCGCCACCAGCCCCACCCCCTCCACCCCACCACCACCACCACCACGGCCACCACCACGGCCACCACCACGGCCACCACCGTCGCTGCTTCTCCTGCCTCTGCTGCTGCTCCTGGCCGGGGTGGTGGCCCCCTCTCGGCTTCTGCCGGCGGGGGGGGGGGCGGCGCGGTGTCCGCGGGGGGCGCTGGGGGGGGGGGCTCGTCGTCCCCCCAACGCGGCGAGCCCCTCGCCGAGCTGGAGCTGGTCACCTACGAGGGCTCGTGGGGGGTGGGAGGAGGAGGCGGTGTGGGGGGTGAGGGTGGCGTCCGGTACGAGACTCAGTCGACGCGCGCCACCGGGAGATTCGCACGGGCTGGACCGCTGCTGGGGGCGGAGGGGATGTGTGCAGGTGGGTGGGTGGGGGGTGGTGGTGACCCCGGCTGCACTGAACACTCGCTCGCTCACTCGCTCACTCGCTCGCTCATCCGCTGACACACTCACTCGCTCATCCGCTGACCCACTCACTCGCTCATCCGCTGACCCACTCACTCGCTCATCCACTGACCACTCACTCACTCATCCACTGACCCACTCACTCGCTCATCCACTCACTCATCCACTCACCACTCACCCACTCACTCATCCACTCACCCACTCACCACTCACTCATCCACTCACCCACTCACCACCCACCGACCCACTCACACACCCACCCACCGACCTACTAACCAATTCACCCACCGACTCACCCACACAGCCACCGATCCATCATCCCACCCACCCACCAACCCACCCAACCACCTTCTCACCCAGCCACTGACCCATTCAACCACCGACTCACCCATAGGCGCCAAACAAGGACATCTGCCGGACTATATAATTCCGGAACACTCCATGATGCAGGCCCATGTCCTTGACACCAGGACCTACCGTGGAGCTGATCTGCACACCGACCATCGGCTTGTCATCTGTGAGATGCGCCTGCCATTCTTCCACTCCGGTGGTGGGTGTACACCCAGGATCTCATACCAACCAAAAGTGGCCTGGTCTCAGTTAGCTGATGAAAGTTGAAAGCGAGAATTTCATCATCACTTGCAGCTGGGGTTGGCATCGTCCCCACTCCACCTGGTGGGTGTCCTGACCTTCTAGGACCCCATTCAAACCCCACAGAGGCCTGGTCTCAGCTAGCTAGAATGTCATCATGGCTTGCGGCTGAGGTTGGCATCATCCCACTCCTCTCTTCCCTCCCTCATGATTCTGTGGCAAAATTGGTGAGGTTCAGGACTGTGGCGCAGTAGCAGCTGCGTTGAGTACACGGTCCAGACCTGCCCAGAGACCCTGGCTGACAGAGGAGTGTTCGGCTGGCTTAGAGAAAGCGACAGGCCCACTCTCATCGGCTACAGCATCCCACGTCGGAGAATGAGGAGGCTTTTACCGCAGCCTTCGCTCGGAGGTTCGGAGAGCCGTGAGGCGCTGCAGTGATGGGCGGTGGTCGCGGGTCGCTGAGGAGATGGAGTCTGCCTCGGTGGCCCGCGATCTCAAATCGTTCTTTTAACTCCATCAACAAATAATAAAAATAAAAACATAATAAAATAATTCTCACGACGTTTCGGCCACAACGCAAGCAGCCGTCCTCAGGTGAAACCAGGTCTGTCGGCAGACCTGGTTTCACCTGTCGCCTC
>WFAB01003380.1:0-17109 GCA_018977245.1 Lethenteron camtschaticum | reverse complement strand
CAGAGACACACAGAGACCCACAGAGACCCACAAAGACCCACAGAGACCCCACAGAGACCTCACACAGAGACCCCACAAAGACCCCACAGAGACCCACAGAGACCCACAGACTCACACAGACACCCACAGAGACCCACAGACTCAGACACCCACAGAGACCCACAGACCCACGACCACAGAGCCCACAGAGACCCCACAGAGACCCACAGACACCCCACAGACACCCACAGAGACACACAGAGACACCCCAGAGACACCCACAGACACCCACAGACACCCACAGAGACCCCCCACAGAGACACCCGCCTCACCTGTGCCGACATGTTGATGGTGAGCACGCTCCAGGCGGCCGGATCGAGGCTCTGAGCCAGCAACGTCTTCTCCACACAAAGACCCACAGACCCCACAGAGACACACAGAGACCCACAAAGACCCACAGAGACCCACAGAGACACACAGAGACCCACAGAGACCCACAGACNCACAGAGACACACAGAGACCCACAGAGACACCCCACAGAGACCCACAGACTCACACAGACACCACAGAGACCCACAGACTCAGACACCCNACAGAGACCCACAGACACCCACAGAGACACCAGAGACCCACAGAGACCCCACAGAGACCCACAGACACCCACAGACACCCACAGAGACCCCACAGAGACACCCGCCTCACCTGTGCCGACATGTTGATGGTGAGCACGCTCCAGGCGGCCGGGTCGAGGCTCTGAGCCACGCTCTGAGCCAGCAACGTCTTCCCCGTTCCCACGGGACCCACAAGCAGCACCGGCCGCTTGTTGGACACCAGCGCGCTGATCAGCAAGTGGTAGCGCAGGGTGTCCACGGTGGGTACTATCAGCTTGTAGAAGGGCGTGCTGGGGTGGTGGTGGGCAGGGTGGGTGGGTGAGGTTAGTGGGGGAAGATTGGTGGTGTTGTGGATGTACGTGTGTCGTGCTGTGTGCTGTGTCTGTCTGTGTCTGTGTGTCTGTGTCTGTGTGTCTGTGTTGTAGTCTTTGTGTGTGAGTCTGTGGGATCTATGAGTCTAGTGAGGTCGTCTGTGTGAGTCTGTGGGTCTGTGTGAGTCGGGTGTGTGAGTCGGAGGTGTGGTGGTTAGAGGAGGTGAGTCTGTTGAGTGAGTGTGAGTCTGAATGAGTGAGGATGAGTGAATGTGAGTCTGAATGAGTGAGTGAGTGTGAGTCTGTACGAGTGAGTGAGTGTATGAGTGAGTGTGAGTCTGTATAGTGTGAGTCGTTTGAGTAGTGAGTGTGAGTCTGTATGTGTGAGTCTGTTTGAGTGAGTGAGTGTGAGTCTATGTATGAGTGTGAGTCTGATGAGTGAGTGTGAGTCTGAATGAGTGTGAGTCTGTATGAGTGTGAGTCTGAATGAGTGAGTGAGTGTGAGTCTGTGTCTNATGAGTGTGAGTCTGAATGAGTGAGTGAGTGTAAGTCTGTGTGAGTGAGTGTGAGTCTGAATGAGTGAGTGGGTGTGAGTCCGTGTGAGTGAGTGTATGAGTGAGTGTATGAGTGAGTGTGAGTCTGTATGAGTGAGTGTGAGTCTATAGTGCTGNTGAGTGAATGTGAGTCTGAATGAGTGAGTGAGTGTGAGTCTGTACGAGTGAGTGAGTGTATGAGTGAGTGTGAGTCTGTATCAGTGTGAGTCTGTTTGAGTGAGTGAGTGTGAGTCTGTATGAGTGTGAGTCTGTTTGAGTGAGTGAGTGTGAGTCTGTATGAGTGAGTGTGAGTCTGTATGAGTGAGTGTGAGTCTGAATGAGTGTGAGTCTGTATGAGTGTGAGTCTGAATGAGTGAGTGTGAGTCTGTATGAGTGTGAGTCTGTTGAGTGAGTGAGTGAGTGTGAGTCTGTGTGAGTGAGTGTGAGTCTGTATGAGTGTGAGCCTGTATGAGTGAGTGTACGAGTGAGTGTACGAGTCTGTATGAGTGAGTAAGTGTACGAGTGAGTGTGAGTCTGTATGAGTGTGAGTCTGTATGAGTGTGAGTCTGTACGAGTGAGTGAGTGTGAGTCTGTATGAGTGTGAGTCTGTTTGAGTGAGTGAGTGTGAGTATGTATGAGTGAGTGAGTGTGAGTCTGTATGAGTGAGTGTGAGTCTGAATGAGTGTGAGTCTGTATGAGTGTGAGTCTGAATGAGTGAGTGAGTGTGAGTCTGTATGAGTGTGAGTCTGAATGAGTGTGAGTCTGAATGAGTGAGTGGGTGTGAGTCCGTGTGAGTGAGTGTATGAGTGAGTGTGAGTCTGTATGAGTGAGTGTGAGTCTGTATGAGTGAATGTGAGTCTGAATGAGTGAATGTGAGTCTGAATGAGTGAGTGAGTGTGAGTCTGTACGAGTGAGTGAGTGTATGAGTGAGTGTGAGTCTGTATGAGTGTGAGTCTGTTTGAGTGAGTGAGTGTGAGTCTGTATGAGTGTGAGTCTGTTTGAGTGAGTGAGTGTGAGTCTGTATGAGTGAGTGAGTGTGAGTCTGTATAAGTGAGTGTGAGTCTGAATGAGTGTGAGTCTGTATGAGTGTGAGTCTGTATGAGTGTGAGTCTGAATGAGTGAGTGAGTGTGAGTCTGTATGAGTGTGAGTCTGAATGAGTGAGTGTGAGTCTGTCTGAATGAGTGAGTGCGAGTCTGTATGAGTGAGTGAGTGTGAGTCTGTATGAGTGAGCGTGAGTCTGTATGAGTGTGAGTCTGTATGAGTGAGTGTGAGTCTGTATGAGTGAGTGAGTGTATGAGTGAGTGTGAGTCTGTATGAGTGTGAGTCTGTATGAGTGAATGTGAGTCTGAATGAGTGAGTGAGTGTGAGTCTGTATGAGTGTGAGTCTGAATGAGTGAGTGTGAGTCTGTATGAGTGAGTGAGTGTGAGTCTGTATGAGTGAATGTGAGTCTGAATGAGTGAGTGAGTGAGTGTGAGTCTGTATGAGTGAGTGAGTGTGAGTCTGCATGAGTGAGTGAGTGTGAGTCTGTATGAGTGAGTGTGAGTCTGTATGAGTGAGTGAGTGTGAGTCTGTATGAGTGAGTGAGTGTGAGTCTGTATGAGTGAGTGTGAGTCTGTATGAGTGAGTGAGTGTGAGTCTGAATGAGTGAGTGTGAGTCTGTATGAGTGAGTGAGTGTGAGTCTGTATGAGTGTGAGTCTGAATGAGTGAGTGTGAGTCTGTATGAGTGAGTGAGTGTGAGTCTGTATGAGTGAGTGAGTGTGAGTCTGAATGAGTGAGTGAGTGTGAGTTTGTATGAGTGAGTGAGTGTGAGTCTGAGTGAGTGAGTGTGAGTCTGAATGAGTGAGTGAGTGTGAGTCTGTATGAGTGAGTGTGAGTCTGAATGAGTGAGTGAGTGTGAGTCTGTATGAGTGTGAGTCTGAATGAGTGAGTGAGTGTGAGTCTGAATGAGTGAGTGTGAGTCTGAATGAGTGTGAGTCTGTATGAGTGTGAGCTGAATGGTGGTGTGAGTCTGTATGAGTGAGGTGAGTCTGTATGAGTGGTGGTGTGAGTCTGTATGAGTGAGTGAGTGTGAGTCTGTATGAGTGAGTGTGAGTCTGATGAGTGAGTGGGTGTGAGTCTGTTAGTGAGTGTGTGAGTCTGTATGAGTGAGTGTGAGTCTGAATGAGTGAGTGTAGTCTGAATGAGTGAGTGAGTGTGAGTCTGTATGAGTGTGAGTCTGTATGAGTGAGTGAGTGTATGAGTGAGTGTGAGTCTGTATGAGTGTGAGTCTGTTTGAGTGAATGTGAGTTTGTATGAGTGAGTGTGAGTCTGTTTGAGTGAGTGAGTGTGAGTCTGTTTGAGTGTGAGTTTGTATGAGTGAGTGAGTGTGAGTCTGTGTGAGTGAGTGTGAGTCTGAATGAGTGAGTGAGTGTGAGTCTGAATGAGTGTGAGTCTGTATGATAGAATAAGTGTGAGTCTGTACGAATAAGTGTGAGTCTGTACGAATGAGTGTGAGTCTGAAAGAGTGAGTGAGTGTGAGTCTGTATGAGTGAGTGAGTGTACGAGTGAGTGTGAGTCTGTATGAGCGTGAGTCTGTATGAGTGAGTGAGTGTGAGTCTGTATGAGTGTGAGTCTGTATGAGTGAGTGAGTGTGAGTCTGTACGAGTGAGTGAGTGTGAGTCTGTATGAGTGAGTCTGAGAGTGAGTGAGTGTGAGTCTGTATGAGTGTGAGTGTGAATGAGTGAGTGAGTGTGAGTCTGTATGAGTGCGAGTCTGTTTGAGTGAGTGAGTGTGAGTCTGTATGAGTAAGTGAGTGTGAGTCTGTATGAGTGTGAGTCTGTATGAGTGAGTGTACGAGTGAGTGTACGAGTCTGTATGAGTGAGTAAGTGTACGAGTGAGTGTGAGTCTGTATGAGTGTGAGTCTGTATGAGTGTGAGTCTGTACGAGTGAGTTCTTCCTAGCCATCAGATTCCCTTCCCCGGAAAAACAGATCAAAATCAACGTCCTGAAAACGTCAACAGCGTGGGTGGGGTGGGTGGCAGTGTGAGGCATCTCACCTGGGCAGGTAACGCCATCCCTTGGGCAGCTTCTCCTCAAAAAGGGCCCACTTCCTGTTTTTGACATCCACGTAATAGTCATAGACGGTATCCTGCAGGACCCAGAGTGGGTGAGAGGGCCAGGGGAGCCAAGAGGGTTCAGAGGTTGGAGTTTGCCGAGCGCGCAACCCGCTGAGATATTCCGGCCCTCGGCTCCCGCACGGAGGATTGAACCGGATCGCCCGGTGCGGTGGGGTGAGCGGTGAGTCTCACACGGAAAGCTGTGGGTCTCACGCGGAGATCCAGGGACTCACACGGAGAGCCGTGGGTCTCAGGCAGAGAGCCATAGACTCACACACAGAGAGCCATAGACTCACACCGAGAGCCAGAGACTCACACAGAGACCCACAGACTCACACACAGAGAGCCATAGACTCGCACAGAGAGCCATAGACTCACACAGAGAGCCACAGACTCACACAGAGAGCCAAAGACTCACGCAGAGACACACATACTCACGCAGAGACCCACAGACTCGCACTAAGAGCCATAGACTCACACAGAGACCCACAGACTCACACAGAGACCCACATACTCACACAGAGACCCACAGACTCACGCAGAGACCCACAGACTCGCACTAAGAGCCATAGACTCACACAGAGACCCACAGACTCACACAGAGACCCACAGACTCGCACTAAGAGCCATAGACTCACACAGAGAGCCAAAGACTCACGCAGAGACACACATACTCACACAGAGACCCACAGACTCACGCAGAGACCCACAGACTCGCACTAAGAGCCATAGACTCACACAGAGACCCACAGACTCACACAGAGACCCACAGACTCACACACACAGAGACCCACAGACTCACACACAAAGACCCACACAGACTCACACAGAGACCCATAGACTCACACAGAGACCCACAGACTCACACAGAGACCTACAGACTCACGCAGAGACCCACAGACTCGCACTAAGAGCCATAGACTCACTTTTCCTCTTTACTATTGAACATTATTTTAGTTTTTACTTTACCAGGTAAGACCCCACAGAGCTGCGGGTGTAGCTCTTATTGAGCATCACAAATGATAGCAGCTCACACGGAGTGACGGCTTATTGTCATCATCATCATCGCCATCACGTGGAAATGCACAGCAGTCGCAAAATAATGAAAATAAAACATAATAAAACAATTCTCACGACGTTTCGGCCACAACGCAAGCAGCCGTCCCCAGGTGAAGACCAGGTCTGTCGAGGACGGCTGCTTGCGTTGTGGCCGAAACGTCGTGAGAATTGTTTTATTATGTTTTATTTTNATTATTTTATTACTTCCCTTCTACGTGACTTTACCGAAAGAACCAAGAAAATGAATCCCTGCATAATATTTTATTATGTTTTATTTTTATTATTTTATTACTTCCCTTCTACGTGACGACTTTACCGAAAGAACCAAGAAGATGAATCCCTGCAGTCACGAAAGCTTTACATCGAAATTTAGTCGCAAAATACTCTCAGCGCGTGGGTGACGTTGATTCTAAATGTGGAGGGAAGGCAGGGATCGGACCCACGACCTCCTGTATACTGGGCAAGGTAGTCAACATCTCCTAGCCACCGTGATGATGATGATGAGAGAGAGAGATGCAGAATACAAATCTACAGCAGCAGGCGTCGTCAGGGTCGGGATCGAACCCACGACCTGTACACCAGGCGAGGTAGTCAACATCTCCTAGCCACTGTGATGATGATGATGATGAGAGAGAGAGACACGCAGACTCCAAATATACAGCAGCAGCAGGCGTCGCCAGGGTCGGGATCGGACCCACGACCTGCTGTACACCAGGCGAGGTAGTTAACATCTCGGCTGGTAAACTCAGCGCTCCCATTGCGGCATGTTGGATCGACCCTGCAGCAGCCAATAGGTCAAACTCCCTTTGTTAATTGCCTTTAATCTGGAGTGTGATCTCCCCATGCCTACCGGCACACAGATAAACACTCAGACCACCACCGCGCACCACCACCACCACCACTGACATACCACCACCACTCACATACACACCCACTCACACCACCACTCACATCACACCATAACATCAACACAACCACACACACTCACACACCACCATGCACACCACTCACACATGCACACCACCACCACCCACCACACCACACCACCACTCACATCACCACCACCACTCACATCACANCATGCACACTACCACTCATATCACACCAATACCACTTACACACCACCACCAATCACCATCAACAACCGCACACCACTCACATCATGCACACCACACTCACATACACACCACCACTCACATCACACCACCACACTCACACACACCACCACACCACCACACTCACATAATCACCACCACCAAGCACACACACCACCACACCACTCACACACACATGCACACACCACTCACACATGCACCACCACCACTACACACCACCGCACTCACACACACAACCACCACTCACCACACCACACCACCACTCACACATACANCACATGCACACCACTCACATACANCACCACACCACCCACCACTCACANCACCACCACACCACATAACGCACCACACCACTCACANCACCACCACACCACCACCCACCACTAACACACCACAACCACCACACCAACACACAACAACCGCACCACCACTCACACACACACCACCACCACATCACCACANCACATCACCACCACCACANCANCACACACCACTCACANCACAACACCACCACTCACACANCACCGCACTACACGCCACAGCCATTCACATACGCACTCACGCACGCACATCACACATGCACACAAGCACATCACACACGCACACCAAACGCACCACACACATCACACGCGNACCACGCGCATCACACGCATACACCACGTGCACACGCACGCACGCGTCACACGCATACACACACACACGCATCACACGCATGCACACACACACGCACTCACACGCATGCACACACACACGTGCACTCACACGCGCAAACCACACGCACACACACACGCACACACACCACGCACCACGCACACACGTGCACACACACGCACCACGCGCACACACACACACACGTGCACCACACCCACACCACGCACNCACACACACACCACACACACACGTCACGCACACACACACGCACACACACATACACACACACACGCACACACACGCACACACACACACAGCACCACACACGCACCACACACCACGCACATNACCACACACACGCACACACACACGCACACGCACCCACACGCACGCACACACACGCACACACACACACGCACTCACACGCGCAAACACACACACGCACACACACGCACACACACGCACACACACACACGCACACACGCACGCACACACGCACACACACACGCATTCACACACGCACCCACACATACACACACACATGCACACACACACGCACTCACACGCGCAAACACACACACGTGCACACACACGCACACACACGCACANGCACGCACACGCACANGCACACACGCACGCACACACGCACACACACACACGCATTCACACACGCACCCACACATACACACACACATGCACACACACACGCACTCACACGCGCAAACACACACACGTGCACACACACGCACACACACACACACACGCACACACACACACGCACACACGCACGCACACACGCACACACACACACACGCACACACACACGCACACGCACACAAGCACACACGCACACCTTGTTGGGGAAGGTGCCCTCGATCTCGCGCAGGAAGTTGTCCACCTTCTTGCGCCCCTCCTCGTCCACGGAGGCGCAGAGCGACCACACGACGCTGAAGAGGAACCACAGCTCCACCATGCGGCCCAGTCCCTCCACGTCCACCGGGTTCACCTACGGGCGACGACGCGCGGGTCACGTGTGTGTCACGTGTGTGTCTGTGGTCACGTGTTTGTCTGTGGGTGGCGTGTGGGTCTGTGTGTCACGTGTCCTGTGGGTCACGTGTGTGTCACGTGTGTGTGACGTGTGTGTCACGCGTGTGGGTCACTGTGTGCGACTGTGTGTGACGTGTGGTCAGTGGGTGGCGTGTNGTGACGTGTGGGTGACTGTGGGTGACTGTGTGTCACTGTGGGTGACTGTGGGTGACTGTGTGTGACTGTGGGTGGCTGTGGGTGACGTGTGGTCACGTGTGTGTCACGTGTGGGTACGTGTGGGTGCGTGGGTGACGTGTGTGTCTGTGGGTCACGTGTGGANGTGTGTGCGTGTGGTCACGTGTGTGTCACGTGTGTGTCACGTGTGTGACGTGTGGGTGCGTGTGGTCACGTGTGTGTCACGTGTGGGTGACGTGTGTGTGACTGTGGGTCACTGTGTGTCACGGTGGGTGACTGTGGGTGACGTGTGGGTGGCGTGTGTGACGTGTGGGTGACTGTGGTGACGTGTGGGTCACGTGTGGGTGACGTGTGGGTGGCGTGTGTGTGACGTGTGTGTCACGTGTGTGACGTGTGTGACGTGTGTGTGACGTGTGTGTGACGTGTGGGTGACGTGTGGGTGGCGTGTGTGTCAGTGTGGTCACTGTGTGTCAGTGTGGGTGACGCGTGGTCTGTGGGTGACTGTGTGTCACGGTGTGTGTCACTGTGGGTGGCTGTGGGTCACGTGTGTGTCATGGGTGATGTGTGTGTGTGTGTCACTGTGGGTGACGTGTGGGTGATGTGCGGGTGACTGTGGGTCGCGTGTGTGTACGTGTGGTGACGTGTGGGTGACGTGTGTGTCACTGTGGGTGACGTGTGTGTCGTGTGGTGATGTGTGGTGGCNTGTGTGTACGTGTGGTGACGTGTGGTGACTGTGGGTGCGTGTGTGTGACGTGTGTGTGAGTGTGGGTGATGTGTGGGTCACGTGTTGTTTTGTTTATCTGTTGGTGTTGTTGTTGTCGACACACACACACTGGCACACGTAAAGGGCACGGACACGCACGCACACAGCCCCGGGACACAACACACATGTCCGCGGGCACACACACACTGACACACACACACACACACTGACACACACAGGCACACACACACAGCACACACACACACACACTCACACACAGACACACACAGGCACAACACACAGCACACACACACGCAACACACACACACTGACACACACAGGCACACACACACACAGGCACACACACACACACANTGACACACACACACGCGTGCCCACGGGCACACACTGACACACACACACTGACACACACACACGGGCACATACATACAGGCACACAGACACACACACACNGACACACACACACAGACACACACACTGACACACTGACACACACACACTGACACACTGACACACACACACGCACACACCGACCCACACACCCCGTTGCGACGGCAGGCTCCCGGCTTGCACACGAGGAGACGGCGCCCACAACACCACGACAACAGCACACACACACTGGCCCACAACACACACCTGCACCACACACACTGGCACACACACACACACTGACACACACACACACACCGACCCACGCACCCCGTTATCTATCGTGGCGAGGGCCCCGTAGAGCTTGCACAGCGAGGAGACGGCGCCACACTCGCTCACGGGCACCGGCTGCGGCAGGCCTGTGGACAAAGTCGAGCGTCAGCTGCACGTAGCGCTCCAGCAGCGGACGCAGATGCTCGGCCTCCTCCTGTGGAGAGAGAGACAGAGAGAGCAAGCCACATCGTCAACATCGTCGTGTTCGTCACGGTGGCGAGGAGATGTTGACTACCTCGCTTGGTACGCAGGAGGTCATGGGTTCGAATCCGCCTGACAGACGCTCTCTGTAAATTTGATCATCACGGTGGCTAGAGATGTTGACGACCTCGTCTGGTACACAGGAGGTCGTGGGTTCCATCACGACTCTGACGACGGCCTGCTGCTGTTGATTTGGAGTTTGCGTCTCTCTCATCATCATCACGGTGGCTAGGAGATGTTGACTACCTCGCCTGGTACACAGGAGGTCGTGGGTTCGATAGTGACCCTGACCGCCTGCTGTGTATTTGGAGTCTGCGTCTCTCTCTTCATCTTCAACACGGTGGCTAGGAGATGTTGACCACCTCGCCTGGTGGCAGGAGATCGTGGGTTCGATCCCGACCCTGACGACGCCTGCTGCTGTTGTATATGTGGAGTCTGCGTGTGTCTCTCCCGTGGATTTTGTCTCGGGGTCCCTCCGGTTATTCCCCTCCACGTCGCGAATCGACGGCACCCACGCTCACGCGTGTCTGTGCGCTCGGCCGTGCGTGTCTGTGCATTCTTTCTGTGCGTGCGTGTGTGCGTGCGTGTGTGTGTCCGTGCATCACGTGTGTGCGTGTGTGTGCATTGTCTGTGCGTGTCTGTGCGTGCGTGTCTGTGCGTGCGTGTTTGTGCGTGCGTGTCGTATCTGTACGTGCGTGTGTGTATCTGTGTGTGTCCACGTCTCCACCAGGAGTGCGTGTCTGTGTGTGTCCACGTNCGTCTGCACGTGCCTTAGTGCGGCTCTGCAGCCACGAGTGGACGTGCGTATCCACGTGTCTGTGCGTCCACGTGTCTGTGCATGNTGTNCTACGTGCGCGTGTGTCTCTGCAGCCAGGAGTACGTGTCTGTGCGTGTCTGTGTGTCCACGTGTCCACGTGTCCACGTGTCCTGTGTGTCCGCGTGCCTTCGTGCGGCTCTGCAGCCACGTGTCCCCANGTGCACGTGCGTGTCCGTGCGTGTGTGTCTGTGTCCACGTGTCTGTGTGTCCACGTGTCTGTGCGTGTGTTGTGTGTCCACGTGTCTGCCGTGCGTGTGTCGTGTGTGTCTGTGTGTCCACGTGTCCCCACGTGCCTTCGTGCGGCTCTGCAGCCAGGAGTGCACGTGTGTGTCTGTGTGTGTGTGTGTGTCTGTGTGTGTCTGTGTGTGTCTGTGTGTGTCTGTGTGTGTCTGTGTGTGTCTGTGTGTGTCTGTGTGTCGTGTGTCCCCGCGTGCCTTCGTGCGGCTCTGCAGCCAGGAGTGCGCGTGCGAGCGCCAGCCCTGCTGGGGTAGTCGCTGTAGACGACGCCGCAGCGCGAAACCGTCGCCGGAGACGCCGCCGCCAGGTCCTCCACCTCGAACAGCAGCGACACCTGGGGACGGGGGGATGACGTCACCGGGGGATGACGTCACGGAGGGGAGTCACGGAGGGATGACGTCACGGAGGGGAGTCACGGAGGGGAGTCACGGAGGGATGACGTCACGGAGGGATGACGTCACAGAGGAGAGTCACGGAGGGATGACGTCACGGTTAACCCCATGGCACCTGCTGGGTCTGCCACGTGACCTCCTGCACCTAGCCTGGCACAGGTGGTGCATCTGCCAGTCATCTCAGTCGGTCAACCCCGGATGGCACCTGCTGGGTCTGTCCACGTGACCTCCTGCACCTAGCCTGGCACAGGTGGTGCATCTGCCAGTCATTCAGTCGGTCAACCCCATGGCACCTGCTGGGTCTGTCCACGTGACCTCCTGCACCTAGCCTGGCACAGTAGGGGCACTGGTGTGCATCTGCCATCATTTCAGTCGGCAACCCCATGGCACCTGCTGGGTCTGTCCACGTGACCTCCTGCACCTAGCCTGGCACAGTAAGGGGCACTGATAGTGCATCTGCCACTCATCTCAGTCGGCCAACCTCATGGCACCTGCTGGGTCTCTCCACGTGACCTCCTGCACCTAGCCTGGCACAGTAGAGGGCACAGCTGGTGCATCTGCCACTCATCTCAGTCAGTCAACCCCATGGCACCTGCTGGGTCTGTCCACGTGACCTCCTGCACCTAGCCTGGCACAGCAGTCAACCATGCACCTGCTGGGTCTGTCCACGTGACCTCCTGCACCTAGCCTGGCACAGCAGTCAACCCATGGCACCTGCTGGGTCTGTCCATGACCTCCTGCACCTAGCCTGGCACAGCAGTCAACCCATGGCACCTGCTGGGTCTGTCCACGTGACGTCCTGCACCTAGCCTGGCACAGCAGTCAACCCATGGCACCTGCTGGGTCTGTCCAGTCAGTCAACCCATGGCACCTCTGGGCTGTCCACGTGACGTACTGCACCTACCCTGGCACAGCATCNGTCATCTCACAGTCACATGGCACCTGCTGGGTCTGTCCACGTGACCTCCTGCACCTAGCCTGGCACTTCTACACGAGCCCTCGGGCCTCACCGGGTGGAATTGTCCCGCGTTGGTGACCGAGACCCATCAACTCGGTGTTTGCGACCTCAAATCTGCGCGCTGCGTCAATGATCGCAGCGATGGCGATGGAGAGGGGGGGGGTGGGAGGGGGGGGGCGCTTGGGGCTTGCGTGTGACCGGGACGCGTGGGGGTGACCGGGGACAATCGACAAGAGGCCCCCCCCCACCCCCCCCACCCCTCCCCCCCCCACGGCTCATTCGGTCATTCATCCCCAGCCACTTCAATTCCTCTGGAAAATGTCACTCGACTGGCAGGGGAGGGGTGGGTGGGGTGGGTGGGATGGGGTGAGTGGGGTGGGGTGGGTGATTTGGGGTGACTGGGGTGGGGTGAGTGGGTTGGGGTGGGTGGGTGGGGTGAGTGGGGTGGGGTGGGTGGGTGGGTGACTGGGGTGGGTAGGTGGGGTGAGTGGGGTGAGGCTGGTGAGTGGGTGAGGGGGAGTGGGTGGGTGGGTGTGGGGNTGGGGTGGGTGGGTGGGTGGGGTGAGTGGGGTGGTNGGTGGGTGGGATGGGGTGAGTGGGGTGGGGTGGGTGGGTGGGGTGAGTGGGGTGGGTGGGGTGAGTGGGTGGGTGGGGTGAGTGGGGTGGGTGGGTGGGGTGAGTGGGGTGGGTGGGGTGGGTGGGTGGGTGGGTGGGGTGAGTGGGGTGGGTGGGGTGACTGGGTGGGTGGGTGGGGTGGGGGGTGGGTGGGGTGGGTGGGTGGGGTGGGTGGGGTGGGTGGGGTGAGTGGGTGGGGTGGGTGGGATGGGTGAGTGGGGTGGGTGGGTGGGATGGGTGAGTGGGGTGGGTGACTGGGGTGGGTAGGTGGGGTGAGTGGGTGAGGCTGGTGAGGTGGGTGAGTGGGGTGAGTGGGTGGGTGGGTGAGTGGGGTGGGGTGGTGGGATGGGGTGAGTGGGGTGAGTGGGGTGGGTGGGGTGAGTGGGTGGGGTGAGTGGGGTGGGGTGGGTGGGTGAGTGTGGTGAGTGGGGTGAGCGGGTGGGGTGGGTGGGTGAGTGTGGTGAGTGGGTGGGTGGGTGGGTGGGTGGTGGGTGAGTGGGGTGAGCGGGGTGGGTGGGGTGAGTGGGGTGGGTTGGTGAGGTGGGTGGTGGGTGAGTGAGAGGGGTCGGTGAGGTGAGTGAGGTGGGTGGGTGAGTGGGTGGGTGGGTGGGGTGGGTGGGGTGAGTAGGGTGGGGTGAGTGGTGGGTGGGTGAGTGGGGTGGGTGGGTGAGTGGGGTGGTGAGGTGGGGTGGGTGAGTGGGTGAGTAGGGTGGGGTGGGTGGGTGGGGTGGGTGGGGTGGGTGGGTGGGTGGGTGGGGTGGGTGGGTGGGTGGGGNTGGGTGGGTGGGTGGGTGGGTGGGGTGGGTGGGGTGGGTGGGTGGGTGCGGTGGGTGGGTGGGTGGTGGGTGGGTGGGTGAGGCTGGTGAGGTGGGTGAGTGGGTGAGTGGGGTGGGGGGTGGGTGGGTGAGGTGAGTGGGGTGGGTAGGCGTGGTGAGCGGGGTGAGCATGGTGGGTGGGGTGGGTGGAGTGGGTGGGTGGGGTGAGTGTGGGAGGGCTGACTGTCGGGTGGAGAGACAGCAGACCACCCACCCCACTCACCCCACTCACCCCACTCACCCCACCCACTCACCCAACCCCACTCACCCCACCCGNTCACCCCACTCACCCCACCCCACTCACCCCACCCCGCCACCCACTCACCCCACTCACCCACTCACCCCACCCACTCACCCACTCACCACTCACCCAATCACCCCGCTCCCCCACTCACCCCACCCCACCACCCACCCACCCCTCACCCCACTCACCCCACCCCACCACTCTCACCACACCACCACTCTCACCACACCACCACTCACNACCACACCACCACTCCACCACACCACCACTCCACCACACCACCACTCTCACCACACCACCACTCACCCACCACACCACCACTCTCACCACACCACCACTCTCACCCCACCACCACTCACACCACCCCACCACTCCACCACACCACACCACCACTCTCACCACACCACCACTCTCACCACTCCACCACACTCACCACTCACCCACCACCACTCCACCCTCCACACACCACCACTCTCACCACACCACCACTACACCACCACTCTCACCACACCACCACTCTCACCACACCACCACTCCACCACACCACCACTCTCACCACACCACCACTCTCACCACACCACCACTCTCACCACTCCACCACTCTCACCACACCACCACTCTCACCACTCCACCACTCNCACCACTCTCACCACACCACCACTCTCACCACTCCACCACTCCACCACTCTCACCACTCTCACCACACCACCACTCTCACCACACCACCACTCCACCACACCACTCTTCACCACACCACCACTCCACCACACCACCACTCTCACCACACCACCACTCCCACCACACCACCACTCTCACCACACCACCACTCCCACCACCACTCTCACCACACCACCACTCTCACCACACCACCACTCTCACCACACCACCACTCTCACCACACCACCACTCCCACCACCCACCACTCTCACCACACCACACTCTCACCACTCCACCACTCTCACCACCACCACTCTCACACCACCACTCTCACCACACCACCACTCCCACCACACCACCACTCCCACCACACCACCACTCTCACCACACCACCACTCTCACCACACCACCACTCTCACCACACCACCACTCACTAACACCACCACTCTCACCACACCACCACTCCACCACACCACCACTCCACCACACACCCACTCTCACCACACCACCACTCTCACCACCCACCACTCTCACACCACCCACCACTCTCACCACACCACCACTCTCACCACACCACCACTCTCACCACCCACCACTCTCACCACACCACCACTCCACCACACCACCACTCCACCACACCACCACTCTCACCACACCACCACTCCCACCACCCACCACTCCACCACCCACCACTCTCACCACACCACCACTCTCACCACACCACCACTCCACCACCCNACCACCACTCTCACCACACCACCACTCACACCACTCCACCACTCTCACCACTCCACCACTCTCACCACTAACACCACTCTCACANCACACCACCACTCACACCACCACTCTCACCACACCACCACTCCACCACACCACCACTCACACCACACCACCACTCTCACCACACCACCACTCTCACCACACCACCACCACCACACCACCACTCTCACACACCACCACTCTCGCCACACCACCACTCCACCACACCACCACTCTCACCACACCACCACTCCACCACACCACCACTCTCACCACACCACCACTCACACCACACCACCACTCACACCACCACTCCACCACACCACCACTCTCACCACACCACCACTCCACCACNTCACCACTCTCACCACTCTCACCACACCACCACTCACACCACCACTCACACCACCACTCTCACCCACACCACCACTCACACCACACCACCACTCCACCGACACCACCACTCCACCACACCACCACTCTCACCACACCACCACTCCACCACACCACCACTCACACCACACCACCACTCACACCACCACTCTCACCACACCACCACTCACACCACCACTCTCACCACACCACCACTCACACCACACCACCACTCTCACCACACCACCACTCCANCACACCACCACTCACACCACCACTCTCACCACACCACCACTCACACCACACCACCACTCTCACCACACCACCACTCTCACCACACTACCACTCCACCACACCACCACTCTCACCACACCACCACTCTCACCACACTACCACTCACACCACACCACCACTCCACCACACCACCACTCAAACACCACCACTCCACCACACCACCACTCCACCACACCACCACTCACACCACACCACCACTCTCACCACACCACCACTCCACCACCCACCACTCTCACCACACCACCACTCTCACCACACCACCACTCTCACCACACCACCACTCCACCACCCACCACTCTCACCACACCACCACTCACACCACACCACCACTCCCCCCACACCACCACTCTCACCACACCACCACTCCCACCACCCACCACTCTCACCACACCACCACTCCCCACCACCACTCCACCACACCACCACTCTCACCACACCACCACTCCCACCACACCACCACTCTCACCACACCACCACTCACACCACCACTCACACCACCACTCTCACCACACCACCACTCTCACCACCCACCACTCTCACCACCCACCACTCTCACCACACCACCACTCACACCACACCACACTCACACCACACCACCACTCCACCACACCACCACTCCACCCACACCACCACTCTCACCACCACTCTCACCACACCACCACTCTCACCACACCACCACTCTCACCACACCACCATCCCACCACTCTCACACACCACCACTCTCACCACACCACACTCACAC
>WFAB01003379.1:0-17123 GCA_018977245.1 Lethenteron camtschaticum | reverse complement strand
TTCCACATGCGCGGATTTGACATCACAACTCACTTGCCGTGCAAAAAATAACTGCATTATTGAGCTCCACCCCCCAAAAAAGTGTATTTTTATAATTTGTGCACGGTGTCCAGTTTGGAAAGTACCCACATGGCAAATTTCAAGTTTGTTGCATGTCGGGAAGTACGCTAAACATTTTGAACAAACACACACAATCACAACTTTGCCTTTATATATAAATGGAGATGTAATCTTGGCCTTGTCAAGTTGCTTGAGATGACGCGCTGACGGCCATCAATGAATAGAGTGCTACGGTGAAATGCGGCGAAGTGTATGACATATGATAATTGGTTTTTACCTTCTATCTGGCAACAAAACTGACACTTTTTACAAGGAGTCATGTTTGCATAGACCGCAATACCTGCAGTCATAATACAAACAAAAGAACATAACTCTGATAATGTGCACTGTCCTTGAAGTTGATTGGTCCACACCCGAGACAGCTTTCCTTAGAGCCTAGTCTCATATGGGTTGGACCAGATGACGCCAAAAGGCACACAACTCAAGGACAATGCACCATCAGAGTATGAGAGCTCGGGCAAGCATCTACACTATGGGGACCTCATTTGCCAGTAAAAATATGATAATTGGTTCTTTACCCTCTATCTGTGTAGATGCTTGCCCGAGCTCTCATACTCTGATGGTGCATTGTCTTTGAGTTGTGCGCCTTTTGGCGTCATCTGGTCCAACCATATGAGACTAGGCTCTAAGGAAAGCTGTCTCGGGTGTGGACCAATCAACTTCAAGGACAGTGCACATTATCAGAGTTATGTTCTTTGTTTGTATTATGACTGCAGGTATTGCGGTCTATGCAACATGACTCCTTGTAAAAAGGTGTCAGTTTTGTTGCCAGATAGAAGGGTAAAGAACCAATTATCATATTTTTACTGGCAAATGAGGTTCCATAGTGTAGATGCTTGCCCCGAGCTCTCATACTCTGATGGTGCATTGTCTTTGAGTTGTGCGCCTTTTGGCGTCATCTGGTCCAACCCATATGAGACTAGGCTCTAAGGAAAGCTGTCTCGGGTGTGGACCAATCAACTTCAAGGACAGTGCACATTATCAGAGTTATGTTCTTTTGTTTGTATTATGACTGCAGGTATTGCGGTCTATGCAAACATGACTCCTTGTAAAAAGGTGTCAGTTTTGTTGCCAGATAGAAGGGTAAAGAACCAATTATCATATTTTTACTGGCAAATGAGGTTCCCATAGTGTAGATGCTTGCCCGAGCTCTCATACTCTGATGGTGCATTGTCTTGAGTTGTGCGCCTTTTGGCGTCATCTGGTCCAACCCATATGAGACTAGGCTCTAAGGAAAGCTGTCTCGGGTGTGGACCAATCAACTTCAAGGACAGTGCACATTATCAGAGTTATGTTCTTTTGTTTGTATTATGACTGCAGGTATTGCGGTCTATGCAAACATGACTCCTTGTAAAAAGGTGTCAGTTTTGTTGCCAGATAGAAGGGTAAAGAACCAATTATCATATTTTACTGGCAAATGAGGTTCCCATAGTGTAGATGCTTGCCCGAGCTCTCATACTCTGATGGTGCATTGTCTTTGAGTTGTGCGCCTTTTGGCGTCATCTGGTCCAACCCATATGAGACTAGGCTCTAAGGAAAGCTGTCTCGGGTGTGGACAATCAACTTCAAGACAGTGCACATTATCAGAGTTATGTCTTTGTTTGTATTATGACTGCAGGTATTGCGGTCTATGCAAACATGACTCTTGTAAAAAGGTGTCAGTTTTGTTGCAGATAGAAGGGTAAAGAACCAATTATCATATTTTTACTGGCAAATGAGGTTCCCATAGTGTAGATGCTTGCCCCGAGCTCTCATACTCTGATGGTGCATTGTCTTTGAGTTGTGCGCCTTTTGGCGTCATCTGGTCCAACCCATATGAGACTAGGCTCTAAGGAAAGCTGTCTCGGGTGTGGACCAATCAACTTCAAGGACAGTGCACATTATCAGAGTTATGTTTTTGTTTGTATTATGACTGCAGGTATTGCGGTCTATGCAAACATGACTCCTTGTAAAAAGGTGTCAGTTTTGTTGCCAGATAGAAGGGTAAAGAACCAATTATCATATTTTTACTGGCAAATGAGGTTCCATAGTGTAGATGCTTGCCCCGAGCTCTCATACTCTGATGGTGCATTGTCTTTGAGTTGTGCGCCTTTTGGCGTCATCTGGTCCAACCCATATGAGACTAGGCTCTAAGGAAAGCTGTCTCGGTGTGGACCAATCAACTTCAAGGACAGTGCACATTATCAGAGTTATGTNTTTTGTTTGTATTATGACTGCAGGTATTGCGGTCTATGCAAACATGACTCCTTGTAAAAAGGTGTCAGTTTTGTTGCCAGATAGAAGGGTAAAGAACCAATTATTATTTTTACTCAGGTTCCATAGTGTAGATGCTTGCCCGCTCTCATACCTATTGCATTGTCTTTGAGNTGTGCGTATTCCAACCNAGAGACCTTAAGAAAGCCTGGTGTCCAACAACTCAGGACTGCCATTATCAGAGTTATGTTCTTTTGTTTTGTATTATATGACTGGCGTTATGCAAACATGACTTGTAAAAGGTGTAGTTTTGTTGCCAGATAGAATAAAGAACCAATTATTATTTTTACTGGCAAATGAGGTTCCCAATGTAATGCTTGCCCCGAGCTCTCATACTTTGGTTTTTACCCTTTTATCTGGTCCAACCCATATGAGACTAGGCTCTAAGGAAGCTGTCTCGGGTGTGGACCAATCAAGGACAGTGCACATTATCAGAGTTATGTTTTTTTTGTATTATGACTGCAGGTATTGCGGTCTATGCAAACATGACTCCTTGTAAAAAGGTGTCAGTTTTGTTGCCAGATAGAAGGGTAAAGAACCAATTATCATATTTTTACTGGCAAATGAGGTTCCCATAGTGTGTATGACATACTTTAGTGCAAGCCGTCTCGTTGCTGGACACAAACATCAAGTGTTTATAACACTGGTCAACAACAACTACATGTTTTTCTGGCCTGGACTTTTGCAGCAGTGTATAGTGTAAGTGTATAGTAGTGAATAGTGTAGTGTATAGTAGTGTTTCGTGTAGTGTATAGTAGTGTATAGTGTAGTGTATAGTGTTTCGTGTAGTGTATAGTAGTGTATAGTGTAGTGTATAGTAGTGTATAGTGTAGTGTATAGTAGTGTATAGTAGTGTATAGTGTAGTGTATAGTAGTGTATAGTGTAGTGTATATAGTAGTGTATAGTGTAGTGTATCGTGTAGTGTGTAGTGTATAGTGTAGTGTATAGTAGTGTCATAGTGTAGTGTATAGTAGTGTATAGTAGTGTATAGTGTAGTGTATCGTGTAGTAGTGTATAGTGTCATGTATAGTAGTGTATTATAGTGTAGTGTATAGTAGTGTATAGTGTAGTGTATAGTAGTGTATAGTGTAGTATATAGTGTAGTGTATAGTAGTGTAGTGTATAGTAGTGTAGTGTATAGTGTAGTGTATCGTGTAGCAGTGTATAGTTTAAGTGTATAGTAGTGAATAGTGTAGTGTATAGTAGTGTATAATGTAGTGTATAGTGTAGTGTATAGTAGTGTACAGTGATACGAACTTAATTGGTGAACTGACTCTGGTCGCGAACCGAATTGGTCGTGAACCGAGGCACATTTTCCATAGGGTTCAATGTAAATCCGGTTAATCCGTTCTGACCTTTTTTTGGTTTTTGAAGCACAAATATATTAAACAAATTACAATACACATTAGTACTGTACAGTATAGTAATGTATAAAGAGAGAACACTAACCTTGCTTGAGATGATTTCAGTAAGCACTCAACGGGTGAACTGTACAATACAGTAAGTACAGTATTGTACAGTACAGTAGTACAGTACAGTACTGTATGTGCTAAAAAGCACACCAAAAAGCAAAAGTCACTGAAAGTGTCTTCATAGTACTCACAGTACTTCTTTCTGTGTCTCTTCTTCTCTCCACGATCTTCCTACAGGAAGTCACGACCATGTGACAGCCTGGAAATAGCATTAAAATGGCCGGGCTCCTGTTCGTGAACCGAAGCGGAGTTCGTGAACCGGAGCATATTTTTATGAACTTTTCTGTTCGTGAGCCGAGTTGTTCGTAACAGAAGCGTTCGTGAACCGAGGTATCACTGTATAGTGTAGTGTATCGTGTAGTAGTGTATAGTGTCATGTAAAGTCGTGTATAGTGTAAGTGTATAGTAGTGAATAGTGTAGTGTATAGTGTAAGTGTATAGTAGTGTTTCGTGTAGTGTATAGTAGTGTATAGTGTAGTGTATAGTAGTGTATAGTGTAGTGTATAGTGTCGTATATTAGTACAACACACCGGTGTGTTGGAGAGCCAAGCCACAACATTTACAATCTTGCGTCATGGAACACAAACGCTGGACATTGATTGAAAAACAGCAATTCTGTCTGTAACACTTGTCAACAACAATAAAAAAACTCTGGCCTGGACTTTTGCGGCTGTTTCAGACTAATTTCAGGGTGCTGATTCCAAATCTGATCTCAGATTTGCTCAATCACATCTCATTTCTATGATATCGGCATACCCCATTTTCATTGATTTTACCCGAAATTACCTCTGTCACTTATGATTGCAAGTTGTTGCGAGTGAGTGACTGCTTTAGTGTTACAATACGGTGCTGTATTTTTAGGATAGTGCGTTTATAATATAATTTTATGTAGATATCCACATTTATTTAATATTTTTCTTCCGCCTTTTTTATTGAAAATGCAATATTTGATATCTCAAGAACCTGACGTGATAGACAAAAACTGATGCCAGATTTGGAATCAGCACCCCAAAATGACATTAAGACCTATGTGATATCTTATTGCTAGACAAAGTGTGTTGACCAGTGTCATTTTTAGATGTCGTGTTTCGCCTTGGCTCTAATTGTCCACGCTCAACTCACGTTGGCTGTCAATCACCACGGCCCTGACGTCACGGCAAGCCTCGGAGCCACTTGCTGGAGTTCTTCCATTACTCGTACGGTACATAGGTTTTTCGGTAAAGTCACGTAGGTAAAAATTAAAATTTATAAAAGTAAAATAAGTTACTTGATACAGTAAGCGGGCTGTGATGGTTCCACCTGAAGACGGAAGCTTGTGTTGCCTCCGAAACGTCGTGATTTTTATTTATTTTTATTTTACTTTTATTAATTATAATTTTTTTACCTACGTGACTTTAGCAAAAAAACCTAAGAATATGAATCCTTGCAGTCAAGAAAGCTTCAAATCTAGAAATAGTAGGGTACATCTTCTTGGTTCTTTCGGTAAAGTCACGAAGGAAAATAATAATATAATAAAAATTAAACATAATAAAAAATATTATATTATTAATAAAAATAAAACATAAGAAAATAATATATTTTTTTATTGTTTTGTTTTATTTATTTTATTATTTCCCTTCTACGTGACTTTACCGAAAAAACCTAAGAATATGAATCCTTGCAGTCACGAAAGCTTCAAATCTACAAACAGCAGGGTACATTTCATTAAAGCGTGTGTTTTAAAAAAGTTAGTAATATTACTCATCATGTTCATATCCAACATCGCCGAGTGGATAAGACATCTGGACGAGATCAAGTTGTCTGTCAAGGCCGTGAGCACTGAGTAGCACAGGGAGGAGGGAGACGCGTGTTTGGCCACGTACCCGCTACGGGATTCACCAGCCGCCGTCGAACCAGCAGCAGTAGTTGGTGTAGAGCAACACAAACAATGTCAAGCAAAGTGTCGTAAGGAAGGCAAACGAGAGAGAGAGTGAGAGAGAGGAGAGGCCTGGGGCGTTGAAACGAACGTCGCAGCTGTTTCTGAGGTCTCGTTCTGACCACGTGGGCGGGTGAGTTGACCGGCAGCAGCAGCAGCAGCCAATGGGAGGGAGGCGTGACGCACGCGCGGCTCTCAGCCAATCAGGGCTCTGTCCGCCCTGGCGCGTGCTGCCCACCCACCCAGCCAACATGGCGGCCTGGCACGACGGACGATTTGCTTGTCAGCGATCTGGATTTGAAGTTGACGTACTCTTTGGTTCTTTTGGTAAAGTCACGTAGGTAGCAAAACAATGTTCTCGCTGTGGTTTTCCCACCTGATGGTGATGATTGCTTGTGTTGCAATCGAAACGTCGTGATTTAGTTTTGTTTATTAAATCCTTTATATTAAGTTCACTTGCTTGCTTGNGCGCTTACGACCGTGCAAATCTTTCGGTCGTTTTTTAACCCACTTCCCGTGATCCAATCGAGCTGACATTTTGCACACAGACTCGTTGTGCGTGACAATTAATTTTCGTGAATTTTTTTTCCAAAATTTTCCACTTTTAGGAAAAACTTTTTCATATTTAATTTAAAATACCAATGTGATAAAAATGAAACTCTTACTCAAGAAAACAGAAATGAATAATAAAATAAAACCGATGCCACGCATATAAAGGATTTATAGTGAAAAACTTTGTTTTTACGGGTTAATTTTTTTATACCTATGTGGCTTTAGAGAAAGAAACAGTATTTATCAGCAGATTTGCATTGTTGTTACTAGATGGAACTGTGTGCTTGTGTGTGTGTACGCAACCAGCAACACGGCTTACCCACAGCAAGGAATTGTTGAGGTGTTTTTCTTTCTATTACGTGCTTTTGAGTTCAAAATAATGTATTTCCATGTTGTGTAACGTCAACTGATTTAAAGCTTTCGTGACTGCAGGAATTCATCTTCTTGGTTCTTTCGGTAAAGTCATCACGTAGAAGGAAAATAATNAAAATAAAACATAAAATAATTCTCACGACGTTTCGGCCACAACGCAACGTCGTGAGAATTATTAAATGTTTTATTTTTATTATTTTCCTTCTACGTGACTTTACCGAAAGAACCAAGAAGAAAATAATTATTTTATAAAATAATTATTTTATTATTTTATTTTTATTATTTTCCTTCTACGTGACTTTACCGAAAGAACCAAGAAGATAACATCAACTGCTTTAATAAGGCATTTGAAAATGTTTCATAAAAAATCGTGCATTAGCATGCATTTCTGTAAATTGCATTCAGTATTCAGTATCGATTGCATTCAGTATCGAGTGGGCGGCGATGTTGTCACCTGTGGCTTTAGCGGCCACTAGGGGGAGCCGTGTCGTCACGTGCGCTGTCCCGAACGATGCGTTCTTGACTTTAAATGTTCAAAACAACGTTATGAATCAAATGCATTTTAAATCAAATTACGTCCCCCAATTCGTTTGGGACGTTATAGTGAAACGGCTTCTATAGGAGTGGCGCAAGTTGAGGACTTGCTGTACTGCATCGCATTTGTTCTGCGAAATTTCGTTGCTATTCCAGGAGTCCCCAAACAATGCTGATATTACTGAGAGGAACCACCTGGTTCCACCAGCCCACAGGGGATTATTGTGTCCGTCCGTCCGTCGTGCATCCAAAATTGGGAGGGGTCGGGCTGGGTGGAGAGGGGATGGGCTGGGTGGGGCTGTGTGGGGGGTGGGAGGGGTGGGGCTGGGTGGGGAGGGAGCCTCTACGTGCTTTCAGATGCACCACAATGAGCATCACGACTGATTTGTCAACTTCCCATTTACCAGTTCTTGCTTGACCTGTCAATTTCCTTAATTTTCTCCACATTTCTGGCCTTCTGGCTGGAGGTTGTCAAGTTATTGGTGTATTTTGCTTCTATTATAATGGCAACTAGAATTTGTTTTAAAATTGTTTCTGCTATTGATCATTTACACGG
Organism: Lethenteron camtschaticum; assembly: GCA_018977245.1. NCBI lineage: Eukaryota > Metazoa > Chordata > Hyperoartia > Petromyzontiformes > Petromyzontidae > Lethenteron > Lethenteron camtschaticum. The sequence goes on along the minus strand of WFAB01003379.1, from coordinate 9,348 downwards.
TTTTCACTGAAGCACTTCATATCATTTATCTTTGTGGAAACTATCATGTTGGCAGTACTCTACTAAATGCAGGAATGTTTCTATTATTGTTTGCACCAGTATATCTTCTGCGTCCACTGTAAGAAATGCATGACTGTTTAATCTGAAGAATAGACATATTTTTACGGAGCTTATAGTTTACTAGAATAGCCATTATGCTAATGTGGAGGCGGAGTGGTTAGTACTGTGTTTTGCTTTTAATTCAAACTGTTAACTGTGGGGGTGTCTGTAACATAGCGTGTACGTATTTTACTGGCAGATATTTGGCTAAATGGAGCTAAAACCGAAACTTTGTATTCATGATTTAGACCACAGTAGCCCCAATGGGCCGTTGTGCAAGTTTACATTTTATTATTACAAAACACAAGGTCTGTTATAGGTGCTGGTGTTTGCGATACAGCATGAGTTTGTGTAATTCCTGCCCCGGTTACACACTTGTAGAAGGTTTTTCTGCATCGTTATTAAATATTTGGTTGCATGTTTTTTGTTCATCTTGTATGCAACTGATGAGGTTTTTGAAAAAATGAAATCTGTAATCATTTGACAGCTCTAAAAAGTGTAAATCTGGACATTATTTGGTTATTCGTTTGTGATGATCTGTGCTCTGTTGGTGAGGCGTAAACACCTACTTTTTATTTAGACATTGTGTTAATTTGCTTTTTGTAAACAATTTTACAAAGATTTATTTCCTCCCTCTTCTAGCTAATTCTTATGTTGGCCTTCTTTTGCAACAAAACAACTGAAATACTCTTTGTACACAGGAGCAACTTTTATCATTTTTCATTACACCATTTAAGTTTTACAAATTGAATACCTTTAATTGTAATGATGGTGTTCTACTGTGTGTACTGTATGCATGTAATATAGGGTTTTCAAAATATTCAAATGCAGTTACTTTAAACGTCTTCAGAATTTGAGACAAGCGTTCATTCTTAAAATGCCCAAATGTTGTGGTATGGCATGTTTTGCAGTGGCACCAAAGGTTTTACATTGCAGTTTGGATCATGTCCCATTGGAAATAATTGGGAATTTTTACTTAACATTGTGATCACTCTCAGTAGATAATGCAGCTGCTTATCTTCGCCATTAGGTTTGCACTTCGTATGCCATTTGCAAAAAAATGTTTGACGGATTTTTCTTGAATTACAAATGACCTGCTGCAAGTGGTGATGTCGTGAAGCTGAAGCATCTGAACAAATTGTTAAGCATACTTAGGAAAAACAAGTTTTGTGCATTTTGTCATTTTCAGTTGTACAAGTAACATTAAAAAAGATATACACGTCGTGTTTTTATATTTTATTTAAGTTGAACCTGACTGCCACTTCAGTAGGTACAGAACTCCCGATACGTTGTGGTGATAGGCGGGACCTCACCTGTAAATGCGGCACTCGAAATTACCCATCAATGATAAATCGCGGATTTTAGCCACGCAGCGACATTAACCCACAACAAAATATGAATATCAGGACAAACCACTCCAATAATCGGTGAAAATAACAGCGAATAAGATTTTCCCCCAAAAACTATATGTGTCTACATTGCAGAATTTTGCATTTGTAAATATTAAATCATAAAAAAAACATACACTCCAGTACTCAGAAGATCATAGCAAAACCTGGTCTGTGCAACTCAACCATTTTTTCCTCTCCATTTGTCTCGACATGTTTCTCTGGACATCAAGACACGCGTCTGAAACATTTCAAACACGTGTCTTGCTTGTTTCTTCGTACCTCCGATTAGCGCGCTTGGATACATACGATGCGAAAGGAGTCCAAGCATACAAACACGCGTCTGTCGCAAGGCACCACGATGGGAAGTGTAAGTGTGGCGAGCACATTGTTGGAGGAAATTGGCCGTATATCATCTGAGGATTTGGGAGTTTGATTTTTTTTTATTTTAATTAATTTAATTTTTACCTACGTGACTTTATCGAAAAAACCTAAGAATATGAATCCTTGCAGTCGCGAAAGCTTCAAATCTAGAACACGATCTACACCGTTAAAATTCAGCGTTTAAAAAAGCAAAAACCTGCTGCAGTTCAACAAAGTCGTCACGTGAGTGTAAGAGGGAGAGCGGGCACGGCCAGCAGCTCTGCAGCTTCTTCTCGCAACGCTTCAGCTCTGTCCGTCAGCAAGAGCTGGCAAAGAGCAAACGCAGGTGGGGCTCAGAATCAGAATCTTGGTACCGGTAGGAACCTCCTGGTTCCACCAGCCCACAGGGGATTATTGTGTCCGTCCGTCCGTCCGAAGTGCATCCAAAAATGGGTGGGGTGGGGCTGGGTGGGAAGGGGAAGGTGGGGAGGGGCTGGGTGGGGAAGGTGGGGAGGGCTGGGTGGGGAGGGTGGGCTGGGTGGGGAGGGTGGGGAGGGGAGGGTGGGAGGGGCTGGGTGGGGAGGGTGGGGAGGGCTGGGTGGGAGGTGTGGAGGGGCTGGGTGTGGAGGGCTGAGTGGGGAGGGTGGGGAGGGGCTGGGTGGGAGGGTGGGGTATGCCTTGTAACTGATGGATGATCCGAGCATGCGCCCTACTCCAGAGGCAGATACTTCCTTGAAACACAAAAGTACCCTTTGACCTGTATCACAAGAATAACGGGTCTCACCTGAGTTATCTCTACAGGCTACTTACAAACACACACACTCACTTTGCCCCAACATCACTTATTCGATGTTGACCCTCAGACAAAATGTTCAATGTACGCGCACAATCAGACAAGTATTCATTCTAAACTACTGACAGGCATATTGACAAAATTGAATTACTGCAGTGAAACTTACTGCATCGGTAAGGTCACGGAGAAAGAAATTAAATAATAACGGAATACGTTTCGATTGGAACACAAGCAACCATCATCAGGTGCAACAAGTGAATGAGAAAACAAACATAGTGAACTTAGAAATATAATGCAACACAACACAGAGTCAGCCAACACAAGTCAACACCCTACCTGGTTGATTACGTTCTTCCAAAATTGAACAATCTAGTTTAGATAACATCTTATTAACAAGGAGCTATTTAAAGAATGCACCCTCTACTGAACAGTGGATGTGAAACATAAAATTGTGTCATTCAAACGAGTAGGCCTTTGCATGTGGCGTCTGGGTGAAAATTTAGCAAATTCTAAACATTACCTACAAACTCCTCAACAGAGATGCCACATCAACCATCGCCTCCCACTGACAGGCTCTTGTCCACACGCAGGCCGGTGCAGGGCCACCACCTTGTGCCACACAGGGGCAGCTGCCACTTGGGGATGTTTCGAGTGTTTGAGACGAGATACAATGCAAAACTCTGAGTTGCCAGAGGCGATTAAGCAAGCACCATATAAATGCAATTATGATGAGAACAGAGTGAATGCTTGGGAGCTTATTGGCTCTCGCTCCTGGTTAGAGATCTACCCAACACACAGGTCCACAAAGACTGGCCGCTCTTACCCTGCAGGTTGAACCTAGGAACTGAGTGTTCAACTTCACATTCTTGTCATTAAAGGCTGTGACAAAGGTGCATCTATTGGAGCGACATCATCTCAAGCTTACACATCTACCTGGTCTCCATTTGACTTTGTATCGTCTCAGAGGAAGTCCACCACACCTCCACTTCCACAAACTGCTGGGAGTTGCCTCGCTCTGCCTCACAGTCAGAATTCTCCTCCTGCTTCACGTTGCCTCCATCGATGTGAAGGTCCCATTTTGGAGTTGAATCTTCATCTTCACATTTTACCATCACTTCTTCGCTCTTCACCATCACCTCTTCATATTCCACCTTCACCTCTTCATATTTCACCTCGTTACCTTTAAAAGTGTCCAAGCTGGGATTTTCTTCCGGTTCTTGTTTGATGAGGGATGGGCTCATTGCAGCACTTTGACTTTCACAAGCTGATTTCAGACTCCACTCCTGGTGGATCTTGTGATGCTTGTGTGTTCTCTGGTGTACATGAAGATGTGCTGACTGTGCAAACGCCTTCCCGCACGGAGTGCACTTGAAGGGTTTCTCTCCCGTGTGTGTTCTCTGGTGTGTTACAAGAGCAGATGACTGTGCAAACGCCTTCCCACACACACTGCACTTGAAGGGTTTCTCTCCCGTGTGTGTTCTCTGGTGTGTTACAAGAGTAGATGACTCTGAAAACGTCTTCCCACAGACACTGCACTTGAAGGATTTCTCTCCCGTGTGTGTTCTCTGGTGTGCTACAAGAGTAGATGAAAGTGCAAACGCCTTCCCACACACACTGCACTTGAAGGGTTTCTCTCCCGTGTGTGTTCTCTGGTGTACATGAAGATTTGATGAATGTGCAAACGCCTTCCCACACACACTGCACTTGAAGGGTTTCTCTCCCGTGTGTGTTCTCTGGTGTGCTACAAGAGTAGATGACTGTGAAAATGCCTTCCCACACGCGCTGCACTTGAAGGGTTTCTCTCCTGTGTGAGTTCTCTGGTGCTGTGTAAAATGTCCAGGACAATCCGTGCTGTATGCACACCGGTCGCATTGATGCCTTTTTGCACCGAGCCGCGCAGAGTGCCTTTGCTCCATCAGACCAATTTTGCAGAGGAAGCAACAGCTGCAGACAGAAAAAAAGAATATCCACACCATCTACACGTCAGTATCGAGGCACAGCGGAACGCATATACACAGTCACACGTGACTTACACGTCTATACTTATTAATAGATATTCATGATATAGTGAAAAAGTGTCCTAAATTCATCACACGGGCTGTTATGGCACACAATGAGAGGGCGAATGGTCACAAACATGCCTGGAGGGCCTCTATTTTTCAAAATGAATGTTAACCCAAAACTCCGAGCACACAATTTCGGCTGTCAAGCTACAAAAGGAATATTTTGAAAGCTAAATTCAGCTGACATAGCAAAAGGTGTTGAAAATAATACTATTTGTGTTATGCAGAAATGCATAAATTAATGTTCAATCGCAACTTAGAGGTGTGAAGCCAGCCAGGCTCACGATGTACTTGATTGCTGAGATGACTTCAGCTGCTGCACGTGTGTGCTGTGTTAACTTCCTGTTTCCATTCGTATAAAGAGTTCCAGAGGAAAACAAAAATAAACTACAGCTTTGATACAACCTCCGTGTTTAACAGAGTTGATAGACTTTACTGCAAACACAAACTTTACACTGTCACACACTGCCATGGGAAACAGGTGGTGGTGTGTCCAGAACCATGCCTGGCCACCTTCATCCGCTTTACACATTCCAGCGGAGGGAGCTGGTAGGAACGTTGGGTTGCTCGGTCAATGGCCAGGGTCAACGGCGGCGTGGTGTATTCCGCAAATATGGCCGACTGTGAGGGTGGGCACAAGCCGGCGTGAGTAGGTTAAACGTTGAGTTTTATAAGGGCACCACGGGGTGACCAGCCCCTCCCCACCCTCCCCTCTCCACCCAGCCCCACCCCTCCCATTTCTGGATGCACGACGGACGGACGGACACAATAATCCCCTGTGGGCTGGTGGAACCAGGAGGTCCTACCGGTGAATTAATGCTGCGTCACTCCACCAAGTAATGAATGGAGGATCAACCGACACAGCCGAGGCGCTCCCCGTGTCTCTCCCTCTCCCCGTGGCGGCGTGGATTTACCTCCGGACCCCCCCCCCGCGGTGCCCCCCTCCACTCGTTCAGAGTGAACAGCGGCACGCGGCGCTGAGCGCCTGTGACCGACAGACACCGACTCGCGGTGCCGCGTCCAGAGTGAACACCGCCACGTGTTGACGAGCCTCACCTCGTGGTTGTTGTTGTTGTGGGCAGGTCGCTTCTGAGAACGAGAGCGGTATAGCAGCTCAAGCGGCTTGGCCTGGTAACAAACACGAAGAACAAAAACTGCGTTAATATCTACAGGAAACCAAAGTTACAAAGTAGCGAGCCGGGTGAAGACAAATGAAAATTAAGCGAGATAATTAAACTTAAACGCAATCAGGCGAGGGCAGGAGGCAAGGCCCCGCGTGGCAAAGTTCCAATCTGGACATCGATTCCAACACTCGCTGCTACTCAATTGACATCCCTGAGAGAGAGAAACACGAGGCTCTACCTTGGTACACAACAACAACAACCACAACAACAACCACAACAACCACCACAACGATGAGAAATTCTCACCTCGGATTCAGTAAGCACAGAGCAGCTTCTTGTTACCTCGTGACGTCACGCGGCAGTAGGAGGTGACATGACGTCACTTTCGGGTTACAAGCCACGCTCCTCTCACGAGCGACCCCGCAACTGAATAAATTAGTGTGAATAAATTATGTTAATGAGGCGGCCCATACGTCGAGGGATGGGGGCGTGGCTGCTGGACCCGTCGCAATAGGCGGGTGGCGGTTGGAGTTGGCGGTTTGTGACGTCACCGAAGACCAATCAGGAGCTCGCTTGGCTTGGACGAGTGGGGGGGGGTTTGTGGGGGGGCATGGAGGGTGGTGGGGGCAGGGGAGGGGGCAGGTGAGCGGTGGGGGGGTGTTTGTGGGGGGGGGCAGGGGGGGTGGGGGGCAGGGAGGGGCAGGGAGCGGTGGGGGGTGTTTGTGGGGGGCATGGAGGGTGGGGGCAGGGGGCAGGGTGGGTGGGGGGGGGCAGAGGGGGGGGCAGGGGAGGGGCAGGAGCGGGGGTGGGGGGGGTTAAAATGCGTCAGACCCGACAGTGCAGTTGGTGACGTCACCTGCCTGCAGTGAGCGCGCTGCTCGTGTCGCCTTGCACAGCTGCTGCTGTTGCTTCGTGTTTGGGGCCGTCCATAAATGACGTCACGCGATTTTGGACGATTTTCGACCCCCCCCCCTTCGTCACACGACGTCACAAAAAGTCAGACCCCCCCCTCAAATATGACGTCACAAAGCTCTGCCCCCCCCAAAAAAAACATGCTTCAAATCGCTTTAAACTATTGTTGTCATTGTAGTGCGTATTTAATGTGGCGTTTCACTCTGATGTTGTTTATTTAAAAGTCTATTTAATTAAGTAGAACGTGTCGTGAGTGAGTGGTAGGATGAGTGGTGAGGTGAGTGGTGGGATGAGTGGTGAGTGATGAGTGGTGGGATGAGTGGTGAGGAGAGTGGGATGAGTGGTGAGGAGAGTGGTGAGTGTGGTGAGTGGTGAGGAGAGTGGTGGGTTGAGTGGTGGGAGGTGAGTGGTGAGTGAGTGTTGAGTGAGTGGTGAGGTGAGTGGTGAGTGACGAGGTGAGAGGTGACACGGTCAGAGTTTTAACCACTAATTATATTGCTTCCCCAAGCTGGCGCACATCCACTAATTGTACGTCTCTCGGCAGTTGTGGTGACCAATCTAAGTTGTGAAATCGTAGTATTTACGCAAAAGTGATTTTTTTTCTAATGGAACAGCAGTACTAATTATTTAAGATGTCTTGCAGAATGGCACCGATGTGGATGTTATATTTCGTTGGGTCATATCCTACCTGTCAATATAGAACTTTAATGACAAACACCCACAGCATAACCTCGGGATTGGAAATCCAGTAATGGGACATCAGGACGAGCAAATGGTGCATTTAGTGAGAAAATAGTTGAGGACATTTTATTTAAAACTTATCGTAGTACAACAATGTTTACAGGGAAATTGTTATATTTTGATTAGAGCTGTTATACAAGCAACAAATGGGAGTAGAATTTTTTCCTTTTTGCAGTCCCAACATTTCATAATCCGCATTCCGTTATACACATTGCAAACGCCCCCTTGCCCCGCTCCCCTCCAGCCCTATTGGTCAATTGAGATGGAAAGATCATTGCCCAAACACGCGTGGCACGTGAGCTGTGGTGCAGCGGGAAGGGTCGACAACTCAAATGGATTTGTGCAACACGTGATCATGCACAATGGAACATTCATATCTGTTCGATTCAAATTGATTGTGCCCACTTAACCAGTGTACAATGAGAATATCATTATCACCTGGAAAGCTGTAAATGCTACATTAGCCAAGGGCTGCGCGTGTGTGTTTCCTCTGGCCTGCCTAGCATTTGTAAAGTGATGGGATCAAGGAGATTTAAAAACAAAACTAGTTGTCCCTCGCCGAGTACCGTGATGGTGGCACGCTCGTGTGTAGTCTGCACGCTTGGAAGCTGGCTTTTCTTTCTCCAGTGGCCCCATGGCACATTTTTCCTGCAGAGCTACTTTGCATAGATTGTTTACATTTGTATTATGCAAATGCTTCATCCAAAGTCCAGCTTCCCGTTTGACCCTCTAGTTTTCATCAGCCAACTTCCCTCCAGCCCACGCGCATCCGCCAATGCTGCCCGTGCTGCCATTTCACCGATGAGATGTGCAGCAGCGTTGGCCAGCGTAGACCTCACAATGTACTCGTGTGACAACTCCACGTGATGAAGACACGTGATGAAGGCACGTGATGAAGGCACGCACACACCACGTGGGAGAGCTGCCCTCCAGTGGGCGGTGATGGAACTACAGGATACCGATTTAGAATTCTAGATTTGAAGCTTTCGTGACTGCAAGGATTCATATTCTTAAGTTTTTTTCGGTAAAGTCACCATGTAGGTAAAACATTAAAATTGCTACAACTCGGTGGGCTCTCATGAAATTGTCTTTTCCGAGACCAAGGTTCTCTGCAAACCTCCTGGCTACCATCAAAGGTTTGTACACGAAGCCATACAAATATACAGACAGTGATGATGGTTACAAACTGAGTAATCATTGGAAAGATGTGATTAACCATGCAAAAAAGATTTAACTACACTTATTTCGACCATCTTATTTGACAGACAACTATTACAGGTTATTGATAGACAGCCAGGCTTGTTTAACCATGTTTAGTTTCTTTTTTCACACTATTGTTATGTCGGCCAGGCTTAGTCACAAACCGTACCTCTCCATAACAAAGGCTCAGCCTCTTAAGCCTCACCTTACCATATTAATAAAAAAGTGGGCCGTACTTGGCCCTTCCCCCCTCTCCAACCATTATATATACGGAGTGGTAGCTCTTGCAATCTCTCATTTACTTGATACAGCTGTCGTGGCTGTGACGGTTCCACCTGAAGACGGAAGCTTGTGTTGCCTCCGAAACGTCGTGATTTTTATTTTATTTGATTAATTTTAATGTTTTACCTACGTGACTTTACCGAAAAAACCTAAAAATACCGATTTAAAATGTCAACACTGCGGGCGACGTTTCAGGCAATAGCCCATCTTCACAGCACACACAGATAGGCCCAGAGTGGTAGTAGAGTGGCATTTGTCCTCTCGAACCGGCTAGCAAGAGCACGTGGCATGAGTGTTAACCACGGCGACCCTGTAAGCATGCAGCAAACACGCCGAACACCGCTGTGTCTTGAAGACGAAACCCAAACTCTTCGATAAAGACC
>WFAB01003378.1:0-17128 GCA_018977245.1 Lethenteron camtschaticum | reverse complement strand
CACCCACCCATCCTCCACCCCCCACCCACCCCCCCACCCACCCACCCACTCCTCCACCCACTCTTCCACCCATCCACCCACCCCCACCCACTCCCCCACCCACCCACTCCCCCACTCCCCCACCCACCCACTCCCCCCACTCCCCCACCCACCCACTCCCCCACTCCCCCACCCACCCACTCCCCACTCCCCCACTCACCCACTCCCCCACCCACCCACTCCCCCACCCACTCCCCCCACCCACCCACTCCCCCACCCACCCCCCCCCCACCCACCCCACCACCCACTCCCCCACTCCCCCACCCACCCACTCCCCCACTCCCCCACTCCCCCACTCCCCCACTCCACCCACTCACCCACCCACCCACTCCCCCACTCCCACACCCCTCTCGGGTCTATCACGTGTCCTGCTGTCAGTCAGGGCTGCTGTAGGCTGCAGATCTCCTTCCCTGCCAGCAGCCAGCGCTATGCTGCTACGTGACCGATTCTATGTCACTCCATATGTATATAGGACTAGCGGTGAGTACCCGGCGTTGCCCGGGCGAAAAAGGCAGACACATGTAGTTACACACGCAAATCCATTGATACACAAAAATAGAGTTACACGCACAAATTGACTCTCACATACATACATAGACTGAACAACAACCGCCATTCGCCACTAAGTGGCGGTGACGTCACAACAACGCTTGTGCCAGGCTATGTGCACCTTGAGGCCATGTAAAGTGTCGAACGCCCGCTGGCAAGAGGTCACGGGCCAAACCCAGATGGCACAGGTCGACTGACTGAGACGACTGGCTGATGCAGCACCTGTGGCCCCTACTGTGGCAACTTTCTGTGCTTTAGCACCCGGCGCTCCGCTCGTTGTTGTGAGCGTCGCTCCTCCGCCCTCCGTTGTTGTTGGAGGGTGACTGCCTCCAACTGGCCAGTAGCGTCTTTCAGGAGCCTCCTCCACAGTGGCCGATCTTGACACGGCTGGTACCAGTCATCCGCAAGTGGACTCAGCTCCAAGTCTTCCTGTAGCACATAACTCCCATGTCTTCTCCAGCCCGTGCCGCACCCGTTTAGCCCCCTCGATCCGGCGGAACAAAAGCTGTTTAGGCATGTGGTGGCTGGCCATGCGGGCTACATGACTCAGGCAACGCAGCCTTGCCTGCCGGAGGTCACCGATGGGACTTTGTCCACATCTTTCAAGGATTTGTGAGCTCCTCACACAATGCAGCCTGGTTAAAGCCAGGATGGATCGTAGGCAGGCCAGCCTAAATGTTTCTAACTGGCGAAGATGTTCCATTAGGGGGGTCCAAGTTTCGCAAGCGTAGAGAAGGGAGGGAATGACCGTGGCCGAGAACACCTGAAGCTTCGTACGAGTGATAGACCAGGTAGCTTCCACACAGCGTTACGCAGCCAATGAAAAGATACTGCAGCTCGACTGATTCGGAGTGAGACCTCTGCTGTTAAACCGGAGCCGGTCATTAGCACACTGCCCAGGGAAACTCTCCACTGTCTCCACAACTGGCCCATCACCAATTGGGAGTTGTGGGGGTGGAGTGTCCGATGGTACAGAATAGCCAGGCAGGTGCTTCGCTTTGGTTGGGCTGATGGTAAGGCCCCACGTGTTGGTGGCAAGCTCCAGATTCAGCAGCAGCACCTGGAAATCCTCCTCCGAGTGAGCAGCCATTAGCAGATCATCGGCATACATAACGTGGTTGAGCAATAGGGAGCCATCCCTTGACCGCACCCGGGCATCGATCAGCCTCCCATTGTATCTGTAGCAGATGGGAATTCTTCCGGTACAGTCATTGAAGGCTCGACGAACTACGTGGTCCAATGTGGGAGCCAGAGGACATTCCTGTTGCACCCCAAGGTGTAAAGGGAATTGCTCTGACTCACGGCCACGTAGTTAAAACGCGGGGCCGCTCACCATCATGAAGGTCCATAAGGATGGTGATGAGTGGGTTTGGGACTCAGAAAGCACGAAGAGCAACCCAGAGGCCAGGCCTACTGATGGTATCATAGGCCTTGAGCAGGTCAATAAAGCACACGCATGGACTAAGATGCACACATGGACCTACAGACACGCAAATAAATGAAGTTACACTGACTAACATGGAGGCATGCACACACAGCGACTAACACACACGCACATGGACTGAGACACACAAACACATCGACTTACAGACACACACACATATGGACTCACACATACATAGACATGTACTTGAGATACGCACACATGGAGTTACACACACATATCGACGTACACACATACAGCGACACACACACATACATAGAGTGCCACACACATTGCCGTACACACACATACACATGTCGACTGTCACACAGACATCCACTTGAGATATAGACACATGGAGTTGCACTCACATATATGGACGTACACACATACAGCGACTCACACACACACACCGACTCGCACACAGCAATACGTGGACTAAAATACACATTGACGTAAACACACATATGTACTCACACGCACAAATATGGACTAAGACACACACACATGAACTTACACATACATAGACTGACACACACATAGCCCTACACACACATACACATATGGACTGTGACACACAGATATCTACTTTAGATACACCAACATGGATTAACACACATATGGACTAACACACAGACGCATTGACTTACACACACATATCGAGTGACACACACACATGTATAGACTACACACACATGTGGACTAACACACACATATGGACTGACATACACATCGACGTACACGCACACAGATCGACTGACACACACACATGGACTAACACACACACATAAACACTTTTGACGTCCGTTCGAAAAAGACACCCACATGGAGTGAAAGACACGCATGGCTCTACACGCACACACATATGGACTCAAAGACACACACATGGACTCACACACACACACATCGACGGGCACAGCAATCCCCGATGATGGCACAGCTATCAGTATCGCAGTACTACGTATGAGTAAATAGCGTGACATGAGCGATGAAAACAATAGAAATGCATTGAAAAAATAAGCAGAAATCACATACTGGCAGTAGACCGTGGCAGCGTTATAAAAGCGCATCAAAAAAAGGGTAAATTGAGCAACCCAAAAATCCAAAAAGAGTTTTGTGTACACAAACATAATTATTGTAACATGTCAACTCGTTTCATAATGGTAAACAATGAACCCGAGTAGTTATCTTCACAAAAACAGAATTATTGTAACATCTGTTAACTTGTTTCATAATGGTAAACAATGAAGCTGAGTTTGTATCTGCACACAAACATTATTATTGCAATGTTTGTCAACTAATGTATTTAACAATAATAAATAATGGACTTGAGTTGTTAGCGTAAGAAGCAAGGAAATTTGTACTTAGCATAGGCGTGTTGAGGCCTTGTGCGATGCGTAGCCCCCGTCCTGGCCTACATTGGCGAGGCGCGGAGTTGGCACGTTGCCAGGCTAGGGCTGGGCCGCTACCCCCTCTCCAACATCCGCCGCCCGTGCAAGAATAATGCTATGTAAGCAGTAAAATATTATTATCTACGGAGTCTGTAGTATAAACTGAACGCATCGTGTTGGGGGGGGGGGGGGGCGAAGAGGACATGACACTGTGAAGAAATATCCGCAGCGTCATGTGTGTACGTGTTGACTGTAAAACGCGTAAAAGAAAATGTTCCCGTGAGCTGGAGCGAACGCGCATGACTTGGCAGGGTCCGCCCCCCCCCCACGCAATTGGCGTCACTTGGTACAGTCGATGTCGTGCAATAAGTAAATAATGAATAATATAAACGGCACAAATGTGTTAATTAAACTACTTTAAAGTTTACGGACGGGAAAACGGAATAGCCTATACCCACCACGGGGCTTAGGGCGTGCCGCCTGGCAAATTATTTCAGTGTTAAACACCACCGTCCGAGAACCAAATCCCCCGCAAGCGCGAGCGCACGGAGACTTTTATATATAAAAAAGAAAAAGAAAAAAGATAAAGAAAATTGCTTCAAGAAAATATTAACACTCGCATGGGACTATCATTTTTAATGGAAAAAGAACGGATACTACACAGTAACGTGATAACAAATGTATGTTAATAGCTTTAACAAGTCAAGGAGTCTCACACTTGTTTGCCAACACACGCCTGGAATCTTCTCCAGGTCGTCTCCAGAGCCCGGAGACACATTTCTTGCGGTTATTGTTGCAAATTCTCAGAAGCACCCCGTATATAGCGTGACACACAGGGGATTCCATCGCACGCGCCTATTGCTATGTTCGAGAATACTGTTCGTTATGTTACGCTTCGGTTCACTGCTCATTAAAGTTTTGGTGCAAACGGGCGTGTGCCGTGTCGATTCTACGGCACGGTAACCAGGGGATGCTACAACATGGCCATCTGTGCTACGAACAAGGGCCATTGCCCGAAACGTCGCCTATGTTTTTTTCTCTCAAGGCCACTGTTGTATGTGTTGGATTATGAAATTTTGATAAAAATAATAAAAATTAATAATTCTCCGAAAAATGCGCAAATCGCATTATGATAGCGTGTGTATTAATATGCATAAATTATGTTAATGTGTGTAATTATCTGCATAAAATATGATAATCGCGGAGATAATCGTAGTAATTTATGCGGATGCTTGCGGTTATGTTAATGTGTGCAGTTGTGATAATTAGGCTTAGCTTCGTTTATCCAGAGTTATATCAATCAGGATAACACGATTATCATCGATTAAACATTTGCCGATTATCTTAGTGTGTTTGTTATTTTAGGTCTCCAGGTTCAGATCTCATCACAGGATACAGTTATCAAGAATAAGACAGTTTTGCATGGACTTGGAAAGAAGCACTCGAACAGTTGGTGTTAAGCAATTTTAATTCTAAACAAGCACATGACACTCTCTTATGCGAAAGCAGGTGTACGTCAATAAATTCATGTAACTCGATTATGCAATTAACGAAAATGAATGACTAAAAATACTTCTTCATTGGCGTGATTATGCAGTTAACGAAAATGAATGACTAAAACATTTCTTATTCATGTAACTCGACGGCAGCAACTGCTTTGCACGATCAGTTGATATTGAACGCACCACCTCGAAATGGCAACCCTTTTTGAAACGCAAAGATAAATTTTTTAAAAGTCTTATTCGTGTGCGTGCTGTGTGTGCGTTGTCCCCTTGTAATATTAATTAATTCTTAGAGCCGGGAGTTGTGTCGTTAGCTTGTGTAGTGTGGGAGGATACAAACAGCGGCCAGTTTTCTCTGGGTGGGGCGTGGCCGTATCGAGTCGTGCTGCCCCCTCGCTCGGCGTGTCGCTCGGCTTGTGTGCTCTCTCTCCCTCCACTGCTAGATGACGAGTTGGCACGATGCTGTCCTTGAAGATGCTCGGTCGCTCGTGTCGCTCGGTGTCGCTCGGTGGCGCTCGTTGTCGCTCGTTCGGAAGACTTTGACTCTCTGCTTTGCTCGCTTGGCGATCTCCGCCTTTCCTGCGGGTTGTTTGCTGGTCGTCACTCTGACGAGGAGCGATGCTTCATTCGTGGCAGGGTGGACGTTGGCATCTTTGTTGGCTTCACTCGCAGCTCGGCGACACAGGGTAGCGATTCTTCTCAGGTGGTGCAGACCTCGGCTTGTAGCTGCGCGTCGCTACCCCGTGAACCTCGTCATTCTGGATGACGAAAACTTCTTCGTTGTCGGCGTTGAGATGAGATGGGGCCCAGGGCCTTTGATGAGATGTGGTGGGGGCCGAAGCCCTTGACGATCTGTGGTGGGGCCCGTGGCCCGGACGATCTGAGTTGAATGGATTTTTCCCCGGCTTATATTGAGAAAATCCACTCATTCTTCCCGAGTTGTTTGAAGGCCGTCATGGGGTTGAACACATCTGCGTTCGTGTGTTTCGTGTGTCGTGTGCGTGTTTATTAGTAAAGACCCAGTTGTGTAACCATTCTGGAAGGAGGGGTGGGGAATGTTATTTTGCTTGCGTGTGTAAATCTTGCAGTCCGTGCTGCGGGGAGACAAAGGCGGCCGTGTTTAACTCCAACACGCGCACCCTCTCCTCTCTCCGCGTCTCTTGCGAGGGAAAATAAACAGAAAAAAACCAGATGTTCTCGAATGTCAGCACAAACCCCCCCCCCTTTGTGACCTTTCTGCTACCTTCTTGCTTGCCCTGCGTGGGTAATTCTGAGGTCAGACCCCGCTGGAAGACAAAGGTGGTCGAGGAGATGTATGCGATACATTTATGTGGTCCTGTGTGTTACATTTATTCTTGAATTATATTTTATGAGTTCCTTCGGTCTTAGTATCGTGGTTATCATTCGTCTATGTTTAATGAATATTCGTAATGCTCCTCATCACATTATTATTTTGGGGCTTCGCCAAGTTTAGTTCTCCAGAGATTGGTGTTTTATTCCGAGTTATATTTTAATGTCCTGAGGTTAAATGTAACTATGTTTCCACTTAAGCTTTCTGGAATTCGTACTCTTTAGTTTTTTTGGAAGGTCGTGTAGGTAGGAAACATATAATAATAGTAAAAATATTATTGTTTGTTGGTTAATTATCTTTGTTAAGTTTCTACTTTTCGGTGAGGAAAACGTTAAGAAAACGCGAAGTTTCAACCGTTATTTACTCTGCACCTTATCTGTACATCTCCAGATGTCTTGGGAGGTTTAGTCCATACATCTTTTTGTCCGTCTGGATGTCTATGACCTCTTTGTGACCGAATTCTCAACATTTTAACCGCCCTCCATGTTTCATGGATTCCTGGTGTGCTTGTGAGGAGAAGTGAGTTGTTTTCATTTGTTTAATAAAAAAAAATATATAGATAAAATAAAAATATAATACATTTTTTTTAATTGTTCTTAATAAAAAAAAAGGGTATAGACACAACAATCCGCCCTTTTGAAAATTATCAGGGGTCGATTTGGCCACTGGCGAATTTTCAAACCAAGTAAATGCCCTTTTTTTGTGTTATGAATCCATAAGCTGCCCTCATTCTCGGCGGTTATTTCTTACGACGCGCGTGTACGTATTACAATCTTAACCTGGTTACATCTGAAATAAGCAAAGAAAATAAACAACACGTTAAACATCGATATTGCGTTACATCGGTTCTCGTCCATCATAACTACGGCGAATATTCATTTTTGTTTTTGTTAAATCCTGGGAAACACTCGGCAGCAGTTTCGGACGCACTTCTCACGACGCGCGTGTACGTATTACAATCTTAACCTGGTTACATCTGAAATAAGCAAAGAAAATAAACAACACGTTAAACATCGATATTGCGTTACATCGGTTCTCATACATCATAACTCCGACGAATATTCATTTTTGTTTTTGCTTAACATGGTTACATTTGAATTAAGCAAAGAAAATAACAACACGTTAAACATCGATATTGCGTTACATCGGTTCTCATACATCATAACTCTGACGAATATTCATTTTTGTTTTTGCTTAACAAGGTTACATTTGAATTAAGCAAAGAAAATAACAACACGTTAAACATCGATATTGCTTACATCGTTCTCATACATATAATCGAATATTCATTTTTTTTGTTAATTAATTGATAACAAGAATAACACATTAAACATCGATATTGCGTTACATCGGTTCTCATACATCATAACTCCGATGAATATTCATTTTTGTTTTTGTTAAATCCTGGGAAACGCTAGGTAGCGGTTTCGAATGCATTTATGCGTTACCTTCCTCATGTTGCCTGGTTTACCACTTATCACTTTGATAATTCGATCACGGTTTTCGGGTTCGTTTTTGTAGTTCCTCTCTCACTCTCTCGCGTCGTGGGAGTGTGTGGTGAAAAATTGTGCTGCACATAACCAGAATTCGCGCACGCAACCAACTTCTGTACTCCGTTATCAATGGCATTCGCTCTCTCTGCGATTACATGCACATTTGCCGAGTCAGCGTGCCGATTTAATTCCGTGCCTCGTAATGTTGCCCTTTTGGTTTGTACGAGTGGGTTGGATTTCAACACCATTCCCGATACGTCATGGACATTCGTCTCCATTTCAGCACTCCGATCCACATTAATTTTTGTTTCATTTGGATATTTTCCATTCAGAGGCTCACGCCTGTACTTCCCAGGGTGGGTCTCTGTGTTCCCTCTCCCTGCACCATTATCGCTCTCTTTTGCGACGCGTGGCACTGTTTTTCCTGTGTGCTCTCTCTGTCTCTGCTGTCTGTTATCTATTGTCCGATCACGCTTCAGTGCAATCCTGTCCTTGTATTCGATCCGCGCGTCATTTACAAGAGCACTGCTCGTGTTTCCTACCGCATCGTATGCTTTTAATGTTTCCCTGTCGTGGCGGTATTTGTTCGCCCTGTCACTTGCAGCCTGCTTGTATTTCCCATTGAACTCAGGGTTTAACAAAACCTCGGCGGGTGGTTCATCATGTATTTGGACCGCATTCTGTGTTATTCCTCTATTCCCTCCTGGTATAGCCGGTGGAGGAATTGGTCGTAATTGGACTGATTGTGTTTGACCTCCCATCCTGCGATTCTCGTACATTTTTGGCCCAGTGTTACTCCAATTTGGGTGCCAAATTTTTCCTGGATTGTTACTTTGCCATTTTTGGGGGTAATTTTGACCTTGCGTGTGTCGTGGCATGGGGTGTTGATATGGTTCTGTTCTGAACCTCTCCCTCCTACGATTCTCGTACATTTTTGGCCCAGTGTTTTTCCCATTTGGGTGCCAAATTTTTCCTGGATTGTTACTTCGCCATCTTTGTGGGTAATTTTGACCTTGCGTATGTCGGGGCATGGGGTGTTGATATGATTCTGCCCTTAGCCTCCACATTCTGCGATTCTCCTGAATGTTCGGCTTTGTGCCGCTCTCATTCTCGTGCCAACCTCTCTCTGGTTTATTTTGCCACGGGTGCGTGCGTTTTTGCTCCTCCCTGCATCGTGGGACTGCTCGGTGATTTTTATTTCTCTCTGAGAGGCTGGGTTCCTTATCCCTCTCCCTGTGTTCTGGATCCGAATTATGATTCTTAGCTCTGTATAACCATGCCATGTACGCCTTGCTCTCTATGCGGCGTAAGGATGCGGTTTCTGGATTCAAAACCATTCTCACCCTTTCTGTAATCTCTGGGCTCAAGGATTCAAAAAACATAATTTTGAACATTTTATCTCCTTCGTGGTATTGATTCACATCGCCTGCGTAATACGCTCTTTTAAATTGTAAAAGGTAGTCACGTGGGTCTTGGTCCATACCCTGGGTCATCGATTTTACAGCATAAAACCCCTCAGTGAGTGTCGAATATTCTCCAAACTTCCGAATCACTGCCAGGCTCAGTTGTTTAAAATCATTTCTAACCTTGTGTGGTAGTGAATTTACCCATGGGATAGATTCTTTATGTAAGCTCCGTTTCAACAAACTCGCTTTTTCATCCCGTCTCCTCAGCCCTCTAATCATTGCCTCCTCTTCTACTGTTGCGATATGTGTGTGTATATCCATGGACGTATTGTGTGGATCAAAATCGGGAATTCTGACTAGAGCCTTGTCCATCAATTTAAGGGTTTTACTGTTGAATAAGTATTCCGAAAGTTGATCGCCGTCAGCATCATCATCAAACAAGTTATCATCAGGCAATCTGTCACTTTGGTCTGTGCTGTGTCGGGCGTGATTAAGTGGCGTGCATTTTCTGTGTGCGCGCCCAGTGCTGTGTCGCTCGTGTTGCCATTTCCCTTCAGTTTTTGCCTCTGCCCTTAGTGAAGAATGTCCTGGTAGCTTTACTTTAACTTTTGTGCGATCAGTCCCTGGACTCTGTCCACGTACCCAAAAGTGTGATTTAATGTTACTTCCATATTTATTCTGTGGATCAACGTCTGTGAGTTTCGCTGGTGTCGCGAGCACTGATTTCTCCTCCCTTACGATGGTGTGAGGACATTTTTCCTCGTTTATTAGAGACGATTTCTCTCCCGTTTCCTTTCCAAATTTTTCCTCATTCCACAATCCCTGTCGGTATGCCTGTGTGAAAAGGAATGAGTCCTGTCCTGCCTTCTCTGCAGTTTTTGCATCGTGTTCGCCTTCGTTACATTTTATCCAGTCAGTTAGTTTCCCTCGGGGTGTGTTCGTGTTATCGATACAGCTCCCTTCCGATATGTCTCTCTGACTGTACTGCTTTGTAACAGATTGGTCGGTACGTTTTAATACGAGCTCCCAGTATCCCGTAACCCATTCCAAAATTATTCTTAATCCTAGCATCTCAAGTGTGGCAAGTTACTTTGACATTTCCTTTCAGAGTGCATATAAAACAATTATCTCACAGAGTGTAGTCAATTTGACTCGAGCTACTCTGTTATTTTCCGATTCCGAGTGCGTACCTCTAACACCATTTATCACAGGATGCCATTGGTTCGATACGATATTATCTTAATTCCACTGTCTCTGTTTCAACCTGTTATTCTGGGTTTTAACCTTAGAGGGCGTTTTTTTTTGTTTTACGCCCGTTTACAATTACCATGCAATGTTCGATCCCGATATTCTGGTTAACACGAAGTGATTCATTCCATCATCCATGCAAAACACTGTCTGCGAGAGATCCCGGACAAGCCCCCATTATGTTGTATGTGTTGGATTATGAAATTTTGATAAAAATAATAAAAATTATTAATTCTCCGAAAAATGCGCAAATCGCATTAATTATAATAGTGTGTGTATTAATATGCATAAATTATGTTAATGCGTGTAATTATCTGCATAAATTATGATAATCGCGGAGATAATCGTAGTAATTTATGCGGATGCTTGCGGTTATGTTAATGTGTGCAGTTGTGATAATTAGGCTTAGCTTCGTTTATCCAGAGTTATATCAATCAGGATAACACGATTATCATCGATTAAACATTTGCCGATTATCTTAGTGTGTTTGTTATTTTAGGTCTCCAGGTTCAGATCTCATCACAGGATATAGTTATCAAGAATAAGACAGTTTTGCATGGACTTGGAAAGAAGCACTCGAACAGTTGGTGTTAAGCAATTTTAATTCTAAACAAGCACATGACACTCTCTTATGCGAAAGCAGGTATACGTCAATAAATTCATGTAACTCGATTATGCAATTAACGAAAATGAATGACTAAAAATACTTCTTCATTGGCGTGATTATGCAGTTAACGAAAATGAATGAATAAAACATTTCTTATTCATGTAACTCGACAGCAGCAACTGCTTTGCACGATCAGTTGATATTGAATGCACCACCTCGAAATGGCAACCCTTTTTGAAACGCAAAGATAATTTTTTTAAAAGTCTTATTCGTGTGCGTGCTGTGTGTGCGTTGTCCCCTTGTAATATTAATTAATTCTTAGAGCCGGGAGTTGTGTCGTTAGCTTGTGTGGTGTGGGAGGATACAAACAGCGGCCAGTTTTCTCTGGGTGGGGCGTGGCCGCATCGAGTCGTGCTGCTCCCTCGCTCGGCGTGTCGCTCGGCTTGTGCGCTCTCTCTCCCTCCACTGCTAGATGACGAGTTGGCACGATGCTGTCCTTGAAGATGCTCGGTCGCTCGTGTCGCTCGGTGTCGCTCGGTGGCGCTCGTTGTCGCTCGTTCAGAAGACTTTGACTCTCTGCTTTGCTCGCTTGGCGATCTCCGCCTTTCCTGCGGGTTGTTCGCTGGTCGTCACTCTGACGAGGAGCGATGCTTCGTTCGTGGCAGGGTGGACGTTGGCGTCTTTGTTGGCTTCACTCGCAGCTCGGCGACACAGGGTAGCGATTCTTCTCAGGTGGTGCAGACCTCGGCTTGTAGCTGCGCGTCGCTACCCCGCGAACCTCGTCATTCTGGATGACGAAAACTTCTTCGTTGTCGGCGTTGAGATGAGATGGGGCCCAGGGCCTTTGATGAGATGTGGTGGGGGCCGAAGCCCTTGACGATCTGTGGTGGGGCCCGTGGCCCGGACGATCTGAGTTGAATGGATTTTTCCCCGGCTTATATTGAGAAAATCCACTCAGTCTTCCCGAGTTGTTTGAAGGCCGTCATATATCTTTCTGTGGGTTGAACACATCTGCGTTCGTGTGTTTCGTGTGTCGTGTGCGTGTTTATTAGTAAAGACCCAGCTGTGTAACCATTCTGGAAGGAGGGGTGGGGAATGTTATTTAGCTTGCGTGTGTAAATCTTGCAGTCCGTGCTGCGGGGAGACAAAGGCGGCCGTGTTTAACTCCAACACGCGCACCCTCTCCTCTCTCCGCATCTCTTGCGAGGGAAAATAAACAGAAAAAAACCAGATGTTCTCGAATGTCAGCACAAACCCCCCCCCTTTGTGACCTTTCTGCTACCTTCTTGCTTGCCCTGCGTGGGTAATTCTGAGGTCAGACCCCGCTGGAAGACAAAGGTGGTCGAGGAGATGTATGCGATACATTTATGTGGTCCTGTGTGTTACATTTATTCTTGAATTATATTTTATGAGTTCCTTCGGTCTTAGTATCGTGGTTATCATTCGTCTATGTTTAATGAATATTCGTAATGCTCCTCATCACATTATTATTTTGGGGCTTCGCCAAGTTTAGTTCTCCAGAGATTGGTGTTTTATTCCGAGTTATATTTTAATGTCCTGAGGTTAAATGTAACTATGTTTCCACTTAAGCTTTCTGGAATTCGTACTCTTTAGTTTTTTTTGGAAGGTCGTGTAGGTAGGAAACATATAATAATAGTAAAAATATTATTGTTTGTTGGTTAATTATCTTTGTTAAGTTTCTACTTTTCGGTGAGGAAAACGTTAAGAAAACGCGAAGTTTCAACCGTTATTTACTCTGCACCTTATCTGTACATCTCCAGATGTCTTGGGAGGTTTAGTCCATACATCTTTTTGTCCGTCTGGATGTCTATGACCTCTTTGTGACCGAATTCTCAACATTTTAACCGCCCTCCATGTTTCATGGATTCCTGGTGTGCTTGTGAGGAGAGGTGAGTTGTTTTCATTTGTTTAATAAAAAAAAAAAATATAGATAAAATAAAAATATAATACTTTTTTTTTTAATTGTTCTTAATAAAAAAAAAGGGTATAGACACAACACCACAGTATTGTTGACGATGTGTCGTTGTTCGATTATACAAAGTGCCTAGGCAGGGTACTATGTATATTTTTTTATTAGATCAAATCCCCGTGTGATCCACCTATCCCTCGCCTCCCAAAGCACAAGATCAGGAGCCGTGCGCGCTTCCACCACCACCACCTTCGCCACGAAGACCACCACTGACAGGCTCCTGGCACTGACACATTGCCCCCCAAGAGCTCACAAAATCGTCTTATCCTTTATTTACACACTCCACGTGGCTGTAATATTGGGAAACAATCAGTGGCAGCTTCCAGGGGGCACGACCTCTCATAGATGTGAGCACAGAGTCCAATTTTTAAATCCTTTATATTAAGTTCGCTTGCTTGCTTGCTTGCGTGCTTGCGTGCTTGCTTGCTTGCTTACAACCGCGAAAATCTTTCGGTCGTGTTTTAACCCACTTCCCGTGATCCAATCGAGCTGACATTTTGCACACAGACTCGTTGTGCAAGACAATTAATGTTCGTGAAATTTTTTTTACAAAATTTTACACTGTTTAGGGAAAACAAATTAAAGATTTAATTACCAATTGCTTAATGCTGGCAGACAATCATCTGACCCATAGGTGGCAGCCATCTCAAGCCAGAGGACGAGAGGACTCTAGCCGCCCGTTTCATGATGACGCAAATGTTGACTAACCACATGGCATGAAATCCCTGCCCCCACGCTGTACAATGGAGACTATTTATAGAGCAGTTAAATTGAAGCCGCCAGGTTCTTGAAAGTGGTAAAACGGGTCAACGCTAGTGCCCTCGGGAATATACGGGGCATGTCAAGAGGTGATCTTACATTCAGTGGCGGCTCCTGCAAAATCTCTCAGGGGGGGCAAATGTCTGGATGATTGATAAGGATAAGGTCCACCCATGCAATGGATAAATTAACAGCTTAAGCATGTAAAGGCAACTTCACTTCTTTAATATTAATGAAAAATAAAGTGACTCTTACAATACATCTTGTTTGTTTCTATACTCACTATTAAAACAAACCACTCAAGTTTATTTTATTAAAGATTCTACTAGATTTTGATTTAAAACTTTCGTGACTGCAGGGATTCATCTTCTTGGTTCTTTCGGTAAAGTCACGTAGAAGGGAAGTAATAAAATAATAAAAATAAAACATAATAAAATTATTCTCACGATGTTTCGGCCACAACGCAAGCAGCCGTCCTCAGGTGAAAACCAGGTCCGTCGAGGCGACAGAGTCTGAATGAAACAGCACACGAGCTTGGAGCATATATATAAGCTGGGCGCCTTGACAAAGGAATTTGCATATCAAGAAGAATTTAGCATATTTATGGGAAATGCAGGAATGTGATTAGTACTGCATATGCATGTGCATTATGCAGGATTAACAGCATCAAAGGGAGCTGCAGTTGCTGCTACAGTTGCTGCTGCTGCTGCTGCTGCAGTTGCTGCTGCTGCTGCAGTTGCTGCTGCTGCTGCATTTGCTGCTGCTGCTGCAGTTGCTGCCTTATCCATTTTAATATAACACTATGTATTATTATACCCACCCTAATGTGTATCACACTGCTATATATTTACTATACAATTACGACACCATACATTACTCTGCACACTGCACCATGCCAGTGAGTGGAACGTTGTGGCCGAAACGTCGTGAGAATAACTTGCGTTGTGGCCGAAACGTCGTGAGAATAATTTTATTATGTTTTATTTTTATTATTTTATTACTTCCCTTCTACGTGACTTTACCGAACCAAGAAGAAGATTCCACTAGGTGGCGATAAATTATATTGTTGGATGAAACGTGCTTACGTATGATGACGTTAGCACGTATGATGACGTAAGCACGTTAGGGCTTGCCCTCCCGGAAGCCATAGAGAATGCATTGGAGCGCCCGCCGTTCGAAAAAAACATCTTTGAATGTAAGTCTATGGGGCCACTCGGGGCGATTCTCAGCCGGAGTGAAATCGCCCAAAAAGAGGCGGTACTCCACAGAACGTGACATGACGCTGATTGGACTATATCCAGAGGCTGACAGTGACGGCTAGCGTGACTCTGTGGTTCAATGACATTGGTGGTGCGTCGCCCAATCGCCCTAATGAAGAAACCGCCCTTGCTTACATTTTTAAATCCTTTATATTAAGTTCACTTGCTTGCTTGCTTACTCAAGAAATACAGAAATGAATAATAAAATGAAACCGATGCCATGCATATAAACGATTTATAGTGAAAAACTTTGTTTTTACGGGTTAATTTTTTTTAATTGAACATCGGGTCGAGTTATTACAGGCAGGATTCCCCCGGACTATAATGGCAGTTTCATTGTATACGGTATAAAATGCAGGATAGAAGTGAGGTAAAGGTGCAGCCTTGCAATTGCTGGTTCACGCCACTGCTGGAGGAAGAACTTCCACTGTCGAGGGCGCTCTTGAAAGTTCCCTCTGGCTCTACGGGGTATTTGGCCTGCTCTTCCACCCATGGTCAGGCGTCTCGGTAAGAGATGGGAGTATGCCCACACTTTACACCACAACCGCACCCGATTGATGGGTTTTGGGTAATTTCAGAAACCAGCTCATCGGTTCGGCTGCCGCAACCGGAAGAACGAACAGGCGACTCCCTCGGATTGCTCGACCAGTGGCATTAACGCGTCGGCTCTTCGCGCAGAAGCGTTCTCGAAAAGCGCGTGGCGATGCGATTGTTGAGGCTGCTGCCCCCCGATTCCTCTCCCCCTTCCTCCTCTTCCTCCCTCCTCGCTGCTGCTGCTCGTAGCTTTG
The DNA here is from genome assembly GCA_018977245.1 of Lethenteron camtschaticum. NCBI lineage: Eukaryota > Metazoa > Chordata > Hyperoartia > Petromyzontiformes > Petromyzontidae > Lethenteron > Lethenteron camtschaticum. The sequence goes on along the minus strand of WFAB01003378.1, from coordinate 1,323 downwards.
GCCTCGCTACCTCCGCGTCCCCCCTGTGAGACGTAACTCTTGGCTGGCCCTCGGCCACCTCGGGTCATTCACACACATTCCCCGCGTGCATTCCCTCAGACGTTATTGGGAGACTACCCGTACGTTGCTGCTCACCCCCGTGCACACGCTAACGATAGCGGTGTGAATAACCCCGTGCGTATCTACCGTCACTCACCACGTGCACACGCTAAAAATAGCGTCGGCCGGTGCGCACTCAACACACAGGCGCAAGGACGGGGGAGCGTTGGACTGATGCGCACCACGACGAGCGTACCCACGCCACCTCGCACTCTCCCCACACTCACAGAAACCACGCGAAACTGTTTATGGATTACTAGTCGTTTATTCCCGGCGTGCCTGATACTACATATCCCGGAGCCCGAAGCCGGAATCAGTGGGCAACTAACTGGTTCCACGACGGTCTAAACCCAGTCTATCCCGCCTATTCAGACTTATTCTCCCGCGGAATTCTCACGCGGTTCTCTACCTCTCTCTCGTACTCACAGTTCGACTCGTACGAAGTTCCGGATAGCACGTCCTGGCTGCACTGCGACGCGTCACACGGACGCTCGAGTGCCCGGAGAGTAGACTGCGTCAATCGCTGACTCGAGATGAACACGAACTGACTCTATATCTCCCTTCTCTCGCCTTTTATTGTTCTTTACATAAAAAAAAACCTGTCGCTGATCCGATGGCCTTCCCGGCCAATCAGATTGCCCGCCTGCCATGCCTTATCTCTTGCATCAGTGCTCTCAGCGCCATCCGCATCCCGGTTTCCATATGTAATAAAAGACTCCGTCAGGCACTGCTGGTCTCCGTTGGTCTTTTATTCAAGTTCTTTCTCTGCACCCCGCTGGTCTCCTCCATGGACCAGCGTCGTATCGCGCGCTCCCTCCTCAGCTCCTCCACTCTTCCTCACACCCCGCTGGTCCTGACAAGGGACCAGTGTCTCCTCTCGCGTGCCGCGCACGCTCCTCTTGCGTGTCACGCACGCTCCTCCGTTAGCTCCTCCTCGCACGCGCCCCGCACGTGCTCTTCCATCAGCTCCTTCTCGCGCGCGCCCCACGCGCGCTCTCCCGTCAGTCGCTCCGCTCCTCCCCGCTCCGCACACCGCTGGCCGACGGTGTGCCGAAGCCCCATCAGCCACGTGGCTGATGGTGCGGCGGCCACCCAACGTGGTCCCGCTTCTTCACTCCAACAACTGACCCCGATCTCTTCCGGGCTCCCACTTATATCCTCTCCCCCACGTGACCCTGACTCCTCCCCTTCCGGATCGTCAGATCCGGCCTTCCCAAACTGCCC
>WFAB01003377.1:0-17137 GCA_018977245.1 Lethenteron camtschaticum | reverse complement strand
GTCTCCACCCCCCCGTGTCTCCCCCCCCCCGTGCTCCCCCCCCCCCCGTCTCCCCCCCCCGCCCCCTCCCCCCCCGTGTCTCCACCCCCCCCGTGTCTCCCCCCCCGTCTCCCCCCCCCCCGTGTCTCCACCCCCCCGTGTCTCCCCCCCCGTCTCCCCCCCCCCCCCGTCTCCTCGTGTCTCCCCGTGTCTCCACCTACCGCTCTGCTCCCCCAGGAAGACGTGTCTCCCCCCCGTGTCTCCCCCCCGTGTCTCCCCCCCCCCGTGTCTCCCCCCGTGTCTCCCCCCCGTGTCTCCCCCCGTGTCTCCCCCCGTGTCTCCCCCCCCCGTGTCTCCCCCCCCGTGTCTCCCCCCCGTGTCTCCCCCCCCGTGTCTCACCCCCCCCGTGTCTCCCCCCCCCGTCTCCCCCCCCCGTGTCTCCTCGTGTCTCCCCGTGTCTCCCCGTGTCTCCACCTACCGCTCTGCTCCCCCAGGAAGACGTGTCTCCCCCCCGTGTCTCCCCCCCGTGTCTCCCCCCCCCGTGTCTCCCCCCCGTGTCTCCCCCCCCCGTGTCTCCCCCCCCCCCCGTGTCTCCCCCCCCCCGTGTCTCCCCGTGTCCCCCCCCCCGTGTCTCCACCTACCGCTCTGCTCCCCCCGTGTCTCCCCGTGTCCCCCCCCCCGTGTCTCCACCTACCGCTCTGCTCCCCCCCGTGTCTCCCGTGTCTCCCCCCCCGTGTCTCCCCGTGTCCCCCCCCCCGTGTCTCCACCTACCGCTCTGCTCCCCCCCGTGTCTCCCCCCCCCCGTGTCCCCCCCCCCCGTGTCCCCCGTGTCTCCCCGTGTATCTCCACCTACCGCTCTGCTCCCCCAGGAAGACGTGTCTCCCCCCCCCGTGTCTCCCCCTGTGTCTCCCCGTGTCTCCACCTACCGCTCTGCTCCCCCAGGAAGACGTGTCTCCCCGTGTCTCCCCGTGTGTCTCCCCGTGTCTCCACCTACCGCTCTGCTCCCCCAGGAAGACGTGTCTCCCCCCCCCCCCCGTGTCTCCCCGTGTCTCCCCCCCCGTGGCTCCCCGTGTCTCCACCTACCGCTCTGCTCCCCCAGGAAGACGTGTCTCCCCGTGTCTCCCCGTGTCTCCCCCCGTGTCTCCCCGTGTGTCTCCCCCCGTGTCTCCCCGTGTCTCCACCTACCGCTCTGCTCCCCCAGGAAGACGTGTCTCCCCCCCCCCCCCCCGTGTCTCCCCCCCCGTGTCTCCCCGTGTCTCCCCGTGTCTCCCCGTGTCTCCACCTACCGCTCTGCTCCCCCAGGAAGACGTGTCTCCCCGTGTCTCCCCCCCCGTGTCTCCCCCCGTGTCTCCCCGTGTGTCCACCTACCGCTCTGCTCCCCCAGGAAGACGTGTCTCCCCCCCCCCCCCCGTGTCTCCCCCCGTGTCTCCCCGTGTCTCCCCGTGTGTCTCCACCTACCGCTCTGCTCCCCCAGGAAGACGTGTCTCCCCGTGTCTCCCCCCCGTGTCTCCACCTACCGCTCTGCTCCCCCAGGAAGACGTGTCTCCCCGCGTCTCCCCCCCCCCCCCCCGTGTCTCCACCTACCGCTCTGCTCCCCCAGGAAGACGTGTCTCCCCGTGTCTCCCCCCCCCCCCCCCGTGTCTCCACCTACCGCTCTGCTCCCCCAGGAAGACGTGTCTCACCGTGTCTCCCCCGTGTCTCCCCGTGTCTCCACCCCCGTGTCTCCCCGTGTCTCCCCCCGTGTCTCCACCTACCGCTCTGCTCCCCCAGGAAGACGTGTCTCCCCGTGTCTCCCCGTGTCTCCCCGTGTCTCCACCTACCGCTCTGCTCCCCCAGGAAGACGTGTCTCCCCGTGTCTCCCCCCGTGTCTCCCCGTGTGTCCACCTACCGCTCTGCTCCCCCAGGAAGACGTGTCTCCCCGTGTCTCCACCCCCGTGTCTCCCCGTGTCTCCCCCCCGTGTCTCCACCTACCGCTCTGCTCCCCCAGGAAGACGTGTCTCCCCGTGTCTCCCCCCGTGTCTCCCCGTGTGTCCACCTACCGCTCTGCTCCCCCAGGAAGACGTGTCTCCCCGTGTCTCTCCCCGTGTCTCCCCCCCGTGTCTCCACCTACCGCTCTGCTCCCCCAGGAAGACGTGTCTCCCCGTGTCTCCCCCCGTGTCTCCCCGTGTGTCCACCTACCGCTCTGCTCCCCCAGGAAGACGTGTCTCCCCGTGTCTCCCCCCGTGTCTCCCCGTGTGTCCACCTACCGCTCTGCTCCCCGAGGAAGACGTGTCTCCCCGTGTCTCCCCGTGTGTCCACCTACCGCTCTGCTCCCCCAGGAAGACGTGTCTCCCCGTGTCTCCCCCCGTGTCTCCCCGTGTGTCCACCTACCGCTCTGCTCCCCCAGGAAGACGTGTCTCCCCGTGTCTCCCCCCGTGTCTCCCCGTGTGTCCACCTACCGCTCTGCTCCCCCAGGAAGACGTGTCTCCCCGTGTCTCCCCCCGTGTCTCCCCGTGTGTCCACCTACCGCTCTGCTCCCCCAGGAAGACGTGTCTCCCCGTGTCTCCCCCCGTGTCTCCCCGTGTCTCCACCTACCGCTCTGCTCCCCCAGGAAGACGTGTCTCCCCCCCCCCCCCGTGTCTCCCCCCGTGTCTCCCCGTGTCTCCCCGTGTCTCCACCTACCGCTCTGCTCCCCCAGGAAGACGTGTCTCCCCCCCCCCCCCGTGTCTCCCCGTGTCTCCCCCCCCGTGTCTCCCCGTGTGTCCACCTACCGCTCTGCTCCCCCAGGAAGACGTGTCTCCCCCCCCCCCCCGTGTCTCCCCCCGTGTCTCCCCGTGTCTCCCCGTGTCTCCACCTACCGCTCTGCTCCCCCAGGAAGACGTGTCTCCCCCCCCCCCGTGTCTCCCCCCGTGTCCCCCCGTGTCCCCCCCCGTGTCCCACCTACCGCTCTGCTCCCCCAGGAAGACGAGCTTGAACTTGCGCAGAGGGTTCCCGAAGTCTCCGGGTCCCGACATGACGCGGGCAGACGGCAGAGACAGACACAGAGAGACAACACAGAGACAGACACGGGGAGACACACGGGGGGAGAGACACGGAGACACGGGGAGACACACGGGGAGAGAGACACGGGGAGACACACGGGGAGACACGGGGGGAGAGACACGGAGACACGGGGAGACACACGGGGAGAGAGACACGGGGAGACACACGGGGAGACACGGGGAGACACACAGGGGGAGAGACACGGAGACACGGGGAGACACGGGGAGACACACGGGGAGAGAGACACGGAGACACGGGGAGACACGGGGAGACACACGGGGAGAGAGACACGGAGACACGGGGAGAGACACGGGGAGACACGGGGAGAGAGACACGGGGAGAGAGACACGGAGACACGGGGGGAGACACGGGGAGAGAGACACGGGGAGAGACACCGGGGGGAGAGACACGGAGAGACACAGGGAGAGTGAGACACGGAGAGAGAGACACGGAGACACGGGGGGAGACACGAGGAGAGAGACACGGGGAGAGAGAGACGGGGAGAGTACAGAGACACGAGTTGAGTAGAGAGACGCGGGGAGAGACACGAGTTGAGTAGAGAGACACGGGGAGACGCGGCGAGAGAGACACGGGGAGAGTTCCTTCTTCAGCGTCGATTGGGTGGTAACTGCGTGACGTCACCCACTAACAAAGGACATGACGTCATCCTGCCAGCGGGATGACATCGCGCGAACGACGACGATGGTGGTGGCGGCGTGGGTGTGACGTCATGCACCCGTATGGACAGGGGGAGGTGCGCGTGACGTCACCAAGACGGAGCCCTTCGGGGAGGTGACATGACGTCACGCCCACTGTGATTGCTACTGGGAGTGGTGATTGCTGTTGTGTGGGTCTCGCCCAGTGCGCCAGACGTCTGTGTGCTCAAGAGCTTCACAGATCATCGGATTCCTCGCCCATCGTGCCACGTAGCGAGACCCCACAACCACAGTGGAACTGCTCTCGCCCTGTAACACCCCCACGTGACCCCCTGCCCCACCCACCAATCACGAAGCCGTTCGGCAGGCGCCCCATCCCCGACCTCGCCACCACCAAGCAACGGAGCCAACCCCTTGTCCCCCCCACCTCACCTCACATGAACACACCCGCACGCATTTCCCTCCGAGGGGAGGTCACCTGGCCGACCGGTTTTTATCCGAGAAGCCCTTATCGGGATTAAACTTTCACGGTTTCCGGCGATCAGGGAATTGGACGACCTCCCCCGACGCTACTTTGCACCGCGGCGCTGCGACCGGCCTTAAGATCGCAAGGTCGCAGCGAGGGGCCACTCGGCCACCGCGGGTGAAACGCATCCCACACACCCCACACACGCCAGTATCGACGGGGCAGGCAGAGGGAATAAGCATTGTGATGGAGGAGCATCATTAGAAAACACGCAGCGCATCTGAATTGGATAATCAGGCACCCCCCCCCCGCACAGGCAGCGGAGGGACGGCATAATTACGCTCGGGCACGCAGGCACCATTGTTAGGGGAGTTAAAGGATAAGGCTGTTAGTATGAGTAATCGGGGGAGCGGGGTCACGCGGGCAGCCGTGCACAAATTCCCACGGCGCACCTTTGTGACGGACGCCGCCGCATGAACTGCAATAATGGGGGGGCCTGCGTGAGAAAAGGATTGATTGGAATTTGCGCCGTGCAGGTCGCTCATTGATTAGCGGAACAAAAGCGCCGTGGAGGCGCCGTGCCCCGTGCAAGGGGGGCGCGAGCCATTGTTTAGAGTTTACGCCGCGCGGACAGAGGATAAATCAGCATAGCGAAGGCGCACGGTACGTGGGAAGGGGGTAGGGGCCCGAGTCCGGGAATCAGGATAAAAAGGAGCGTAGCAAGGTAGGGAGTCTCTCTCCTCACTTCTCTTCAAGAGGCACGCGTGTAAGTCGGCTCCCAGCTCTGCCCTCCGGACGTCCGCGCGACGTGCCCCGACAGCATAGAGGAAAAGCCACAGGACGCCGAATACTTTGACCCGTGAGTAGCAAGGGGACAGGGTATCGTAAGCCGATAAATAGGGAATAGGTCCAGGGGAAGTAGGATTGAGTCGACGAGGCTGGCCTCACTGACAAAACATTAAATTACCAGGTAGCAGATAATAAATCATTAATAGCGAAGCGTGGTCTCGCGTGATCTTGTCGTGCGCGATCATAACGCGAGTAGGCAGGGGTGAGTGTAGTGCTGCGGCTCGCCTCGGGGGAGCGCTGCGCAGAGCGGCGCGAGAGTGGGTGTCGCGTGTGTTCACTCCGTGTGTGATACAGGTGCGCGATCATAACTTGAGTAGTCAGTGTGGAGTAGGAGTGCACGAAGCGGTGTGTGTGTGTGTGTGTGCGTACGTTCGCTCCGGGTGGGTCGCAGGTACGCGATTAGGAAAGGGAGGTATCGTGGTAGCGTAAAGGGGACATAATACTACGCGGTATCTAACCATGCCTACTACGCGGACCCGCGGTGGAGGGGAATCCTCGGGCGACGGCTCCCACACCATGGGTGAGGAACCTAGCAGCGGTTCGCTGAGCAGCGGGGGGGCGATTGATGATGTTAGCCCGGCCATTAGCATTATCGAGGGAGGGATCTCGGGGGCTAGCGACCCCCAAATCATCATCATCACTATCATCACCATCATCATCACTATCATCACCATCATCATCACCATCATCACTATCATCATCACCACCACCATCATCATCATCACCACCCCCATCATCATCATCATCACCATCATCATTCCCACCACCATCACTATCATCACCCCCATCATCATCACCACCACCACCATCACCACCACCACCATCATCACCACCATCATCACCATCACCACCCCCACACCCCCTCCTCTCCCCCCACCAACTTCCGGCAGGAGCCTCGCCGCACGCAGCGCGCTGGCCAAACTCCCTGTTACCGATTTATCGCCATGCAGGATAAGGGTCCACCATGCAGAAGTAGCAGTTGCTTGAGTGGTCAGTGGGTTCCCGCCAAATTCTAGATTTGAAGTTTCTTTTTGCTGGAGCAGTCAACACCTGATGACGGTTGCTTGTGTTGCTTCCGAAACGTCGTGATTTAATTTATCTTCTTTTTTACCTACGTGACTTTACCGAAAAAGCCATAGAGTATGTACCGCCAAATTCTTGGGATAGCGAACTTCATGGCTCTCTTTTTCCCTCTGTACCATCCTACAAAAAGTTATTTCACCCATGACGAATATGTAAGAGATTCTCGCAATATTTTTCATGTATGATATATTTTTTCAATAACATTGAAAATTGCAAAAATTTACGAAACATTTTTTTTTCTTCCAATTTCTTTACAATCTTTGTAACATTAAATTCCGAGCAACAATGTATCCACCTTACCTGCCAGAGTTGTTTGTGCATTGCTCGCAGGTGAAATGAGTTGCCCAGGGTTTGTCTTGATCCCCGACAGGCATGCCCCGACACATGCCTTGTAGGCCTCAAACATCTTAGCAGATGCTTCCACAGATGACTTTTACGCTCTCGTCTTGATAAATTAACCACAGACATCGCAAAATGCGTCTGCCGGATGCTTGCAGCCTCTTGATGCCATCTCAGAAAAATGCAGACATGTATCCACTTAGGCAGCTGGAACTAAACTGAACTGGTAGGCTTCAGGCCCCTGTATTTATACTACTATTTATATTACTGCAAAGTTCTGGAATGTTCTAGAAGTTACTCCAAGTTCACTCAGCACTGAATCTATCTGGAATGTTCTGGAAAATAGGTACATTTCTAAATATCACTTACTACACAGGAACAAAACAAAATAGTGTTATCAGGGTTCAACAAACGTACACACACACAGCGTCAGGTCTCACTCGGCTCGCCGCCAAATGAGAGTTTATTCATCTCCAGGGGACATCGATTACAACGGGGAATACAGAGTCGGCAGTGGCACGAGAGAGAGACAAATATAGCGACAAAGATCGAGACAGAGAGAGACAGGGAGAGAGGGGAAGAGAGAGAGAGTGGGGAGATAGTGAGGGCGAGACAGAGAGACGGAGAGAGATGGAGGGATAGTGAGGGTGAGAAAGAGAGTAGTGAGAGTTACATGGGAGTAGGAAGAGAGGGGAGGAGGCCGTGTGCTCCGTGGCAGGTGACGGGGAGCTCTGCATGCTGTTATGAGCTACCCGTCGGAGGCCGTAGGACTGCGAGGGGGGCGGCGTACAGAACGAGAGAGTGAGCGAGAGAATGAGCGAGAGAGAGAGAGCGAGCGAGTAAGAGAGAGCGAGAGAGCGAGAGAGCGAGCGAGAGAGAGAGCGAGCGAGCGAGGGCTACATAAAGCCCCGTTTAAAAAAAAAAAAAAAATTACGAAATGATGAAAAAAAAGGGGGGGGCAGAGAGGGGGGGGGGGGCAGAGAGAGGGGGGGTAGAGAGAGAAGGACGGGGTAAGGAGAGCAGAGCGAAAAATATTTTGTTAAATGTTTCATTTAAAAAGGGGGAGGGGGGCGGGTGACGTAAAACATTAAAAACTAAAAAAACGAAATGATGAACGAAGCAAAGTGCCGAATACATCGAGCATCTTCTTGATCGTAAAAAAAGAGTGTGGAGAGAGACGTAGGGAGTGGGTAGAGAGAGAGATAGTGAGAGAGAGAGTGTGGAGAGAGACGTAGGGAGAGAGAGATAGTGAGAGAGAGTGTGGATCACCACCACTACCATCATCACCACCCCTACTACTGGCAGACTGATGCACAGAGACAGCTGCCACTGGGGGTGGCAAGCGGCGATGGTGGCGGTGATGGCGATGGTGAGAATCAAGATGGTTATATACGGTATGGTGGTGTCGATAACATTATGGTGGTGACAGTGGTGGTGGTGACAGCGACGATGGTGATGGTGGCAGTGATGATGGTGGCAGTGATGTTGATGTTGGTGGCAGGGATGTTGATGATGGTGAAGGTGGCAGTGATGATGGTGACGGTGGCAGTGATGTTGATGATGGTGGCAGTGTGATGGTGGTGGCAGTGATGACGGTGGCAGTGACGATGGTGATGGTGGCAGTGATGATGGCAGTGACGATGGTGGCAGTGACGATGGTGATGGTGGCAGTGATGGTGATGACGATGGTGGCAGTGATGTTGATGATGGTGGCAGTGATGTTGGTGATGATGGTGGCAGTGATGGTGATGGCAGTGATGTTGGTGGCAGTGATGTTTATTGATGATGGTGGCAGTGATGTTGATGATGTTGGTGGCAGTGATGTTGATGATGTTGGTGGCAGTGATGTTGATGATGTTGGTGGCAGTGATGTTTATTGATGATGGTGGCAGTGATGTTGATGATGTTGGTGGCAGTGATGTTGATGATGTTGGTGGCAGTGATGTTGATGATGTTGGTGGCAGTGATGTTGATGATGTTGGTGGCAGTGATGTTTATTGATGACGGTGGCAGTGATGTTGATGATGTTGGTGGCAGTGATGTTTATTGATGACGGTGGCAGTGATGTTGATGATGTTGGTGGCAGTGATGTTTATTAATGATGGTGGCACAGGGAGCCAGGCCATGCCAGAGGCACAACCACAGGGCGAGGTGCAACAGGCAGTGCAGTACAACCAGGGGGGCCGCACTCACCTCTCTCGGGGCGAACTGGAGAGGCCACCGTCCCCCGGGTCTGTGGTGAGTCTGTGGTGTGTCTGTGGTGAGTGTGTGGGTCTCTGTGTGGTGGTGGTGAGTCTGTGGGTCTCTGTGTCGTGGTGGTGAGTCTGTGGGTCTCTGTGTCGTGGTGGTGAGTCTGTGGGTCTCTGTGTCGTGGTGGTGAGTCTGTGGGTCTCTGTGTCGTGGTGGTGAGTCTGTGGGTCTCTGTGTCGTGGTGGTGAGTCTGTGGGTCTCTGTGTGGTGGTGAGTCTGTGGGTCTCTGTGTGGTGGTGAGTCTGTGGCTCTGTGTGGTGAGTCTGTGGGTCTCTGTGTGGTGGTGAGTCTGTGGGTCTCTGTGTAGTGAGTCTGTGGGTCTCTGTGTGGTGGTGAGTCTGTGGGTCTCTGTGTGATGAGTCTGTGGGTCTCTGTGTAGTGAGTCTGTGGGTCTCTGTGTGGTGAGTCTGTGGGTCTCTGTGTAGTGAGTCTGTGGGTCTATGTGTGGTGATCCTGTGGGTCTCTGTGTAGTGAGTCTGTGGGTCTCTGTGTAGTGAGTCTGTGGGTCTCTGTGTGGTGAGTCTGTGGGTCTCTGTGTGGTGAGTCTGTGGGTCTCTGTGTGGTGGTGAGTCTATGTGACTCTGTGTGGTAACAACGAGTTAAAACGATCCGAGCGAGTTGCGTCCAAGATCAACGCGCACAAAGCTAAGACAAAGGTGCCCCGCGTAGCCCACGCAAGGCCGCCGGGGCAAGTGCTGTTGGCCGTCAAGCCCTGGCCGCCCGCTCGCCCGGACCAGAGCTCCCGTAGGGCCGGGGCGCTAACCGCGGCGCCTCCGCTCCCCGTTGACGGGCACACGCACAGACGGCACACGCGGACGGGCACACGCGGACGGGCATTATGTACAAGCGGAGAGACAAACACGCGTGCAAAACAACACACTATATATATGTACACACACACATATAAAAAAAGACAAAGATCCCCCGTAAAGCCTTAACAGGCTGTTGGGGCAAGTGATGTTAGCGAGCACCTGTGAAGGCTACTGGCACTGTGGCACACGAGGGGGTGGGATGTTTACTACACATCGCACCAGGTACTCATTTGAGGCCGAGTCGACCTAGGGGAGGCCCCGGACCGGTCCAGATAATCGTCACCGCCGGTGTTGGCCGTGAGCGGGAATCGAACTCGGGTCGCCGGGTTCGTAGCGCAGCGTAGCGCTAACCGCTGCGCCACCGCTCCCCACGTACACAAACACACACACTGACACACACAGTGACACACAGAGTGATACACAGAGTGACACACACAGTGACACGCACACAGTGACACACACACACACAGCACAAACATGGATAAAGACAGACAAGGCAATGTACAGGCGAGGGAGCTCAGGCCCGCCCCCCGTGTAGCCTCCGCGAGCCGATGGGGCAAGTGCCGTTCGCGTGAGCGGCACCAGCGGAGCCGACGCCGTGGGGGCGGGGGTCAAACTCGGGGTCACGGCCGGGGTCAGAACGCCGGGCGGCGGGGTTACCGCCGTGAGCGCGAGTTGAACTCGGGGTCACGGCCGGGGTCGCCACGCCGGGCGGGGTCACTGCCGTGAGCGGGGGTCAAACTCGGGGTCACGGCCGGGGTCGCCGCGCCGGGCGGCGGGGTCACCGCCGTGTGTCCACGTGTCGCTACTTCAACTCGTCCGGAGCCAGCGGGGGGATGTTGGCCACCTCGAAAAAGACCCTGGAGGAAACGAAGCGACACACACAGCGTCACACACACACATACACACACAGAGACACACATACACAGCGTCACACACACAGCGTCACACACACACATACACACACAGAGACACACACACACACAGCGTCACACACACACATACACACACAGAGACACACACACACACACAGCGTCACACACACAGCGTCACACACACACATACACACACAGAGACACACACACACAGCGTCACACACACAGCGTCACACACACACATACACACATATACACACACAGCGTCACACACACAGCGTCACACACACACATACACACACAGAGACACACACACACAGCGTCACACACACAGCGTCACACACACACATACACACACAGAGACACACACACACACAGAGACACACACACACACACAGCGTCACACACACAGCGTCACACACACAGAGACACACACACACACAGATATACACACACAGAGACACACACACACACAGATATACACACACACACACACACAGCGTCACACACACAGCGTCACACACACAGCGTCACACACGGCGTCACAAACACAGAGACACACACAGCGTCACACACACAGAGACACACACAGCGTCACACACACAGCGTCACACACACAGCGTCACACACACAGAGACACACACAGACACACACAGACACACACAGACACACAGCGTCACACACACAGACACACACACACAGCGTCACACACACAGACACACACACAGCGTCACACACACAGACACACACACACAGCGTCACACACACAGAGACACACACACAGAGACACACACAGAGACACACACAGACACACACACAGACACACACAGCGTCACACACACAGAGACACACACACAGCGTCACACACACAGCGTCACACACAGCGTCACACACACAGCGTCACACACAGCGTCACACACACAGAGACACACACAGCGTCACACACACAGAGACACACACAGCGTCACAAACACAGAGACACACACAGCGTCACACACACAGAGACACACACAGCGTCACACACACAGCGTCACACACACAGAGACACACACAGCGTCACACACACACAGACACACACAGCGTCACAAACACAGAGACACACACAGCGTCACACACACAGAGACACACACAGCGTCACAAACACAGAGACACACACAGCGTCACAAACACAGAGACACACACAGCGTCACACACACAGAGACACACACAGAGACACACACACAGAGACACACACAGCGTCACACACACAGAGACACACACAGAGACACACACACAGAGACACACACAGAGACACACACAGACACACACACAGACACACACACACAGCGTCACAAACACAGAGACACACAGAGCGTCACACACACACAGACACACACAGCGTCACACACACAGCGTCACACACACAGCATCACACACACAGACACACACAGCGTCACACACACAGCGTCACACACACAGCGTCACACACACAGAGACACACACAGCGTCACACACACAGAGACACACACAGCGTCACACGCACAGCGTCACACACACAGCGTCACACGCACAGAGACACACACAGCGTCACACACACAGAGACACACACAGCGTCACACACACAGAGACACACACAGCGTCACACACACAGAGACACACACAGCGTCACACACACAGAGACACACACAGCGTCACACACACAGAGACACACACAGCGTCACACACACAGAGACACACACAGCGTCACACACACAGCGTCACACACAGCGTCACACACAGCGTCACAAACACAGCGTCACACACACAGAGACACACACAGCGTCACACACACAGAGACACACACAGCGTCACACACACAGAGACACACACAGCGTCACACACACAGAGACACACACAGAGACACACACAGCGTCACACACAGAGACACACACAGAGACACACACAGCGTCACACACAGAGACACACACAGCGTCACACACACAGAGACACACACACAGAGACACACACAGCGTCACACACACAGAGACACACACAGCGTCACACACACAGAGACACACACAGAGACACACACAGCGTCACACACAGAGACACACACACAGAGACAGACACACAGACACACACACACACAAACACACATACACACACACAGAGACACACACACAAACACACACACATACAGACACACACACAAACAAACACACACACACACAAACACACACAGAGACACACACAGAGACACACACAGACACACACACACACAAACACACATACACACACACACAGAGACACACACAGCGTCACACACAGAGACACACACACAGAGACAGACACACAGACACACACACACAAACACACATACACACACACAGAGACACACACACAAACACACACACATACAGACACACACACAAACAAACACACACACACACAAACACACACAGAGACACACACAGAGACACACACAGACACACACACACACAAACACACATACACACACACACAGAGACACACACACAAACACACACACACACAGACACACACACAAACAAACACACACAAACACACACAGAGACACACACAGAGACAGACACACAGACACACACACACACAGAGACACACACAAACACACACACATACACACACACACACAGAGACACACACACAAACACACACACACAAACACACATACACACACACACAGACACACACACAAACAAACACACACACACACAAACACACACACACAAACACACATACACACACACACAGACACACACACAAACAAACACACACACACACAAACACACACACACAAACACACAAACACACACACACACAGACACACACACACACACACGCTGTGGCTGAGCGACGCTCACTTGTGCGAGTATTTGCTGTGGACGGCCAGGAGCTTCTCCGCCGGCGCCTGCCGCAGCAGTTGGTTGAGACGCGCCATCAGCGGCCGCACGTCCGCCTCCTCGTAGCCGCTGTGCCGCACCAGCGCCGCCGGCTGCACACGGACAAACGTTCCCCCCGCGGGGAGGCGGCCGACTGAGCGCCGTTGTTTTTACGCGAGACGCCGAATCGGGGACGTGGTTAAGGCCGAGTCGACCTAGGGGAGCGGTAGTGGTTAGCGCTACGTACCTGGCCACCCGGCTTCGATTCCCGCTCACGGCCAACACCGGCGGTGACGATTGTCTGAACCGGTCCCGGGCCTATCCTAGGTCGACTCAGCCTTAAATGAGTACCTGGTGCGGTGTGTAAACATCGCCGCTAGAGAGACAAAGGCGGTCGGGCGTGGTGCTGGCCACCCACCCCTTCGTGTGCCGTTCTGGCCTTCATAGGTGCTCGCTAACAGCACTTGCCCCTACAGTCTTAAGGCTATACGGGGGATCTTTATCTTCATCTTTGTGTGCGTTACCCCCGTGGGTGTGTGTGTGCATTACCCACGTGTGTGTGTGTGTGTGCGGGTGTGTGCGTGTGTGCGGGTGTGTGCGTGTGTGTGTGCGGGTGTGTGTGTGTGCGTTACCCATGTGTGTGTGTGTGTGTGCGTGTGTGTGCGTGTGTGTGTGCGGGTGTGTGTGTGTGCGTTACCCACGTGTGTGTGTGTGTGTGTGCGGGTGTGTGCGTGTGTGTGTGTGCGTGTGTGTGTGTGCGGGTGTGTGTGTGTGCGTTACCCACGTGTGTGTGTGTGTGTGCGCGTGTGTGTGTGCGGGTGTGTGTGTGTGCGTTACCCACGTGTGTGTGTGTGTGTGCGTGTGTGTGCGTGTGTGTGTGCGGGTGTGTGTGTGTGCGTTACCCACGTGTGTGTGTGTGTGTGCGTGTGTGTGTGTGTGCGGGTGTGTGCGTGTGTGTGTGTGCGTGTGTGTGTGTGCGGGTGTGTGTGTGTGCGTTACCCACGTGTGTGTGTGTGTGTGTGCGTGTGTGTGTGCGGGTGTGTGTGTGTGCGTTACCCACGTGTGTGTGTGTGTGTGCGTGTGTGTGCGTGTGTGTGTGCGGGTGTGTGTGTGTGCGTTACCCACGTGTGTGTGTGTGTGTGCGTGTGTGTGTGTGTGCGTTACCCATGGTGGGAGTCTCATCATCCGCAGGGCGAGGCCTAGGCAGGCTGCCGCCAGGCGAGAGGCCCCCTCGCACACGAAGTTGACGTGGGGCAGCGTGGACTCGCACGCGTAGCGCGCCAGCGTCAGCACCTTCATGTCCACGCCGCACACCTGCACACAAACGCACACACACGCACACATGCACACGCACGCACACACACACGTACACGCACACACACGCACACATACACGCACGCACACACGCACACACACACGCACACGTACACACACACGCACACACGTACACACACACACACGCACACACACACACACAAAGATCCGCCATGTAGCCTTAACAGACTGTAGGGGCAAGTGCTGCTAGTAGTACCTATGAAGGTAGACACAGACAAAGCTCCCCCGTGTAGCCTCTAACACGCTGCTGGGGCAAGTGCTGTTAGCGAGCAGCACCTATGAAGGCTACCGGCACTGTGGCACACGAGGGGGTGGGTGGCTAGCACCACGCCCGGCCGCCTTTGTCTCCCCAGTGGCGATGTGCCCGGCTAGGTGCAGGAGGTCACGGGACACACCCAGCAGGTGCCATGGGTTGGCTGCCGTGCCAGGCTAGGTGCAGGAGGTCACGGGACAGACCCAGCAGGTGCCATGGGTTGACTGCGGTGCCAGGCTAGGTGCAGGAGGTCACGGGACACACCCAGCAGGTGCCATGGGTTGACTGCTGTGCCAGGCTGGGTGCAGGAGGTCACGGGCCAGACCCAGCAGGTGCCATGGGTTCACTGCTGTGCCAGGCTAGGTGCAGGAGGTCACGGGCCAGACCCAGCAGGTGCCGTGGGTTGACTGTGGTGCCAGGCTAGGTGCAGGAGGTCACGGGCCAGACCCAGCAGGTGCCGTGGGTTGACTGCTGTGCCAGGCTAGGTGCAGGAGGTCACGGGACAGACCCAGCAGGTGCCATGGGTTGACTGCTGTGCCAGGCTGGGTGCAGGAGGTCACGGGACAGACCCAGCAGGTGCCATGGGTTGACTGCTGTGCCAGGCTAGGTGCAGGAGGTCACGGGCCAGACCCAGCAGGTGCCGTGGGTTGACTGTGGTGCCAGGCTAGGTGCAGGAGGTCACGGGCCAGACCCAGCAGGTGCCGTGGGTTGACTGCCGTGCCAGGCTAGGTGCAGGAGGTCACAGGACAGACCCGGCAGGTGCCGTGGGTTGACTGCTGTGCCAGGCTAGGTGCAGGAGGTCACAGGACAGACCCGGCAGGTGCCGTGGGTTGACTGCGGTGCCAGGCTGGGTGCAGGAGGTCACGGGACAGACAGAGTAGGCGGCGGCCACCTTAGCGTATCTGCGGAGTGGGCGGTAGGCGACGGGGATGTTGATGTCGTAGTCGAGAGCCAGCAGGATGCGTCGCTCCGTGGCCACGAGCTCCTTGTGGGTGTAGGCGTCGTCGCAGATGAAGAGGAGGTCGTCCACACTGGGCGGACAAACCTCCTGGCGGGGCGGGCGGGGGCGGGGGGGGGGGGGACACACGGGAGGCGCAGAGACACGTGAGTGAGTGTGTGAGTGTGTGAGTGAGTGTGCGAGTGTGTGGGTGTGTGAGTGTGTGAGTGTGTGTGAGTGTGTGAGAGTGTGTGTGAGTGTGAGAGTGTGTGAGTGTGCGAGTGTGCGAGTGTGTGTGTGAGTGAGTGAGTGTGTGAGTGTGTGTGTGAGTGTGTGTGTGAGTGTGTGAGAGTGTGTGGGTGTGCGAGTGTGCGAGTGTGTGAGTGTGCGAGTGTGTGTGTGAGTGAGTGTGTGAGTGAGTGGTGAGTGTGTGAGTGTGTGAGTGTGAGTGTGTGGGTGTGAGTGTGTGTGTGAGTGTGTGAGTGTGAGAGTGTGTGAGTGTGCGAGTGTGCGAGTGTGTGAGTGTGCGAGTGTGTGTGTGAGTGAGTGTGTGAGTGAGTGTGTGGGTGTGTGTGTGTGGTGAGTGTGTGAGTGAGTGAGTGTGTGAGTGTGTGTGTGAGTGAGTGTGTGAGTGGAGTGTGTGAGTGAGTGTGTGAGTGAGTGTGTGAGTGTGTGAGTGTGTGAGTGTGTGGGTGTGAGTGTGTGAGTGAGTGAGTGTGTGAGTGTGTGTGTGAGTGAGTGTGTGTGTGAGTGTGTGGGTGTGAGTGTGTGAGTGAGTGTGTGAGTGTGTGAGTGAGTGAGTGTGTGCGTCAGTGAGTGAGTATGTGTGTGAGTGTGTGAGTGTGTGTGTGTGAGTGTGTGGGTGTGAGTGTGTGAGTGTGTGAGTGTGTGTGAGTGAGTGTGTGTGTGTGAGTGTGTGTGTGAGTGTATGAGTGAGTGAGTGTATGAGTGTATGAGTGAGTGAGTGAGTGTATGAGTGAGTGTCAGCGTGTGAGTGAGTGAGTGTGTGAGTGTGTGTATGAGTGTGTGAGTGAGTGAGTGTATGAGTGAGTGTGAGTGAGTGAGTGTGTGAGTCAATGAGTGAGTCAATGAGTGAGCGAGTGAGTGTCTGAGTGAGTGAGTGTGAGTGAGTGAGTGTGTGAGTGAGTGAGTGTGTGAGTGTGTGAGTGTGTGTGTGAGTGAGTGTGTGAGTGTGTGTGTGTGTGAGTGTGCGAGTGTGCGAGTGTGCGAGTGTGCGAGTGTGCGAGTGTGTGAGTGTGCGAGTGTGTGTGTGAGTGAGTGTGTGAGTGAGTGTGTGGGTGTGTGTGTGTGTGAGTGTGAGTGAGTGAGTGGTGAGGGGTGTGGTGAGTGTGTGTGTGATGTGAGTGTGTGGGTGTGAGTGGTAGTGAGTGTGTGAGTGTGTGAGT
>WFAB01003376.1:0-17173 GCA_018977245.1 Lethenteron camtschaticum | reverse complement strand
CACTCCCCTCTATTCCCACCAGAACTCCACACTCCCCTCTATTCTCACCAGAACTCCACACTCCCCTCCTATTCTTCCACCGGAACTCCACACTCCTCTCTATTCCTACCGGAACTCCACACTCCCCTCTATTCTCACCAGTATTTTCCACCAGAACTCCACACTCCCCTCTATTCTCACCCGAACTCCACACCTCCCCTCTATTTCCTCACCGGAACTCCACACTCCCCTCTATTCTCACCGGAACTCCACACTCCCCTCTATTCCCACCGGAACTCCACACTCCCCTCTATTCTCACCGGAACTCCACACTCCCCTCTATTCCCACCGGAACTCCACACTCCCCCTCTATTCCCACCGGAACTCCACACTCCCCTCTATTCCTCACCAGAACTCCACGACTCCCCCTCTATTCTCACCGAGAACTCCCACTCCCCCTCTATTCTCATCGGAACTCCACACTCCCCTCTATTCTCACCGAACTCCACACTCCCCTCTATTCTCACCGGAACTCCACACTCCCCTCTATTCTCACCAGAACTCCACACTCCCCTCTATTCTCACCAGAACTCCACACTCCCCTCTATTCTCACCGGAACTCCACACTCCCCTCTATTCTCACCAGAACTCCACACTCCCCTCTATTCTCACCAGAACTCCACACTCCCCTCTATTCCCACCGGAACTCCACACTCCCTCTATTCCACCGGAACTCCACACTCCCCTCTATTCTCACCAGAACTCCACACTCCCCTCTATTCTCACCAGAACTCCACACTCCCCTCTATTCTCACCGGAACTCCACACTCCCCTCTATTCCCACCGGAACTCCACACTCCCCTCTATTCTCACCGGAACTCCACACTCCCCTCTATTCCCACCGGAACTCCACACTCCCCTCTATTTCACCAGAACTCACCTCCCCTCTATTCCCACCGAACTCCACACTCCCCTCTATTCTCATCGGAACTCCACACTCCCCTCTATTCTCACCAGAACTCCACACTCCCCTCTATTCTCACCGGAACTCCACACTCCCCTCTATTCTCACCAGAACTCCACACTCCCCTCTATTCTCACCAGAACTCCACACTCCCCTCTATTCTCACCGGAACTCCACACTCCCCTCTATTCTCACCAGAACTCCACACTCCCCTCTATTCTCACCAGAACTCCACACTCCCCTCTATTCTCACCGGAACTCCACACTCCCCTCTATTCTCACCAGAACTCCACACTCCCCTCTATTCTCACCAGAACTCCACACTCCCCTCTATTCTCACCGGAACTCCACACTCCCCTCTATTCTCACCGAACTCCACACTCCCCTCTATTCTCACCAGAACTCCACACTCCCCTCTATTCCACCGGAACTCCACACTCCCCTCTATTCTCACCAGAACTCCACACTCCCCTCTATTCCACCGGAACTCCACACTCCCCTCTATTCTCACCGGAACTCCACACTCCCCTCTATTCTCACCGGAACTCCACACTCCCCTCTATTCCACCGAACTCCACACTCCCTCTATTCCCACCGGAACTCCACACTCCCCTCTATTCTCACCGGAACTCCACACTCCCCTCTATTCTCACCGGAA
Organism: Lethenteron camtschaticum; assembly: GCA_018977245.1. Lineage (NCBI taxonomy): Eukaryota > Metazoa > Chordata > Hyperoartia > Petromyzontiformes > Petromyzontidae > Lethenteron > Lethenteron camtschaticum. Next base: position 15,572 of record WFAB01003376.1, on the reverse strand, counting down.
CTCCACACTCCCCTCTATTCTCACCGGAACTCCACACTCCCCTCTATTCTCACCGGAACTCCACACTCCCCTCTATTCCCACCGGAACTCCACACTCCCCTCTATTCTCACCAGAACTCCACACTCCCCTCTATTCCCACCGGAACTCCACACTCCCCTCTATTCTCACGGAACTCCACACTCCCCTCTATTCTCACCAGAACTCCACACTCCCCTCTATTCTCACCGGAACTCCACACTCCCCTCTATTCTCACCAGAACTCCACACTCCCCTCTATTCTCACCAGAACTCCACACTCCCCTCTATTCTCATCGGAACTCCACACTCCCCTCTATTCTCACCAGAACTCCACACTCCCCTCTATTCTCACCGGAACTCCACACTCCCCTCTATTCTCACCGGAACTCCACACTCCCCTCTATTCTCACCAGAACTCCACACTCCCCTCTATTCTCACCGGAACTCCACACTCCCCTCTATTCTCACCGGAACTCCACACTCCCCTCTATTCTCACCGAACTCCACACTCCCCTCTATTCCACCAGAACTCCACACTCCCCTCTATTCCCACCGGAACTCCACACTCCCCTCTATTCCCACCAGAACTCCACACTCCCCTCTATTCCCACCGGAACTCCACACTTCCCTCTATTCCCACCGGAACTCCACACTCCCCTCTATACTCACCGGAACTCCACACTCCCCTCTATTCTCACCGGAACTCCACACTCCCCTCTATTCTCACCGGAATTCCACACTCCCCTCTATTCTCACCAGAACTCCACACTCCCCTCTATTCTCACCAGAACTCCACGCTCCCTCTATTCTCACCGGAACTCCACACTCCCCTCTATTCTCACCAGAACTCCACACTCCCCTCTATTCTCACCGAACTCCACACTCCCCTCTATTCTCACCGGAACTCCACACTCCCCTCTATTCTCACCAGAACTCCACACTCCCCTCTATTCTCACCGGAACTCCACACTCCCCTCTATTCTCACCAGAACTCCACACTCCCCTCTATTCTCACCGGAACTCCACACTCCCCTCTATTCCCACCGGAACTCCACACTCCCCTCTATTCTCACCGGAACTCCACACTCCCCTCTATTCCCACCGGAACTCCACACTCCCCTCTATTCCCACCGGAACTCCACACTCCCCTCTATTCTCACCAGAACTCCACGCTCCCCTCTATTCCCACCGGAACTCCGCACTCCCCTCTATTCTCATCGGAACTCCACACTCCCCTCTATTCTCACCAGAACTCCACACTCCCCTCTATTCTCACCGGAACTCCACACTCCCCTCTATTCTCATCGGAACTCCACACTCCCCTCTATTCTCACCAGAACTCCACACTCCCCTCTATTCCAACCGGAACTCCACACTCCCCTCTCTTCTCACCGAAACTCCACACTCCCCTCTATTCCCACCAGAACTCCACACTCCCCTCTATTCCCACCGGAACTCCACACTCCCCTCTATTCTCACCAGAACTCCACACTCCCCTCTATTCTCACCAGAACTCCACGCTCCCCTCTATTCTCACCGGAATCTACACTCCCCTCTATTCCCACCAGAACTCCACACTCCCCTCTATTCTCACCAGAACTCCACACTCCCCTCTATTCCCACCGGAACTCCACACTCCCTCTATTCCACCGGAACTCCACACTCCCCTCTATTCTCACCAGAACTCCACACTCCCCTCTATTCTCACCAGAACTCCACACTCCCCTCTATTCTCACCGGAACTCCACACTCCCCTCTATTCCCACCGGAACTCCACACTCCCCTCTATTCTCACCGGAACTCCACACTCCCCTCTATTCCCACCGGAACTCCACACTCCCCTCTATTCTCACCGGAACTCCACACTCCCCTCTATTCCCACCGGAACTCCACACTCCCCTCTATTCCCACCGGAACTCCACACTCCCCTCTATTCTCACCAGAACTCCACGCTCCCCTCTATTCCCACCGGAACTCCGCACTCCCCTCTATTCTCATCGGAACTCCACACTCCCCTCTATTCTCACCAGAACTCCACACTCCCCTCTATTCTCACCGGAACTCCACACTCCCCTCTATTCTCACCAGAACTCCACACTCCCCTCTATTCTCACCAGAACTCCACACTCCCCTCTATTCTCATCGGAACTCCACACTCCCCTCTATTCTCACCAGAACTCCACACTCCCCTCTATTCTCACCAGAACTCCACACTCCCCTCTATTCTCACCGGAACTCCACACTCCCCTCTATTCCTCACCGGAACTCCACACTCCCCTCTATTCTCACCAGAACTCCACACTCCCCTCTATTCTCACCAGAACTCCACACTCCCCTCTATTCTCACCGGAACTCCACACTCCCCTCTATTCCACCGGAACTCCACACTCCCCTCTATTCTCACCGGAACTCCACACTCCCCTCTATTCCCACCGGAACTCCACACTCCCCTCTATTCTCACCAGAACTCCACGCTCCCCTCTATTCCCACCGGAACTCCGCACTCCCCTCTATTCTCATCGGAACTCCACACTCCCCTCTATTCTCACCAGAACTCCACACTCCCCTCTATTCTCACCGGAACTCCACACTCCCCTCTATTCTCACCAGAACTCCACACTCCCCTCTATTCTCACCAGAACTCCACACTCCCCTCTATTCTCACCGGAACTCCACACTCCCCTCTATTCTCACCAGAACTCCACACTCCCCTCTATTCTCACCGGAACTCCACACTCCCCTCTATTCCCACCGGAACTCCACACTCCCCTCTATTCCCACCGGAACTCCACACTCCCCTCTATTCTCACCAGAACTCCACACTCCCCTCTATTCCCACCGGAACTCCGCACTCCCCTCTATTCTCATCGGAACTCCACACTCCCCTCTATTCTCACCAGAACTCCACACTCCCCTCTATTCTCACCGGAACTCCACACTCCCCTCTATTCTCACCAGAACTCCACACTCCCCTCTATTCTCACCAGAACTCCACACTCCCCTCTATTCTCATCGGAACTCCACACTCCCCTCTATTCTCACCAGAACTCCACACTCCCCTCTATTCTCACCAGAACTCCACACTCCCCTCTATTCTCACCGGAACTCCACACTCCCCTCTATTCCAACCGGAACTCCACACTCCCCTCTATTCTCACCGAAACTCCACACTCCCCTCTATTCCCACCAGAACTCCACACTCCCCTCTATTCCCACCGGAACTCCACACTCCCCTCTATTCCCACCAGAACTCCACACTCCCCTCTATTCCCACCGGAACTCCACACTTCCCTCTATTCCCACCGGAACTCCACACTCCCCTCTATACTCACCGGAACTCCACACTCCCCTCTATTCTCACCGGAACTCCACACTCCCCTCTATTCTCACCGGAATTCCACACTCCCCTCTATTCTCACCAGAACTCCACACTCCCCTCTATTCTCACCAGAACTCCACGCTCCCCTCTATTCTCACCGGAACTCCACACTCCCCTCTATTCTCACCAGAACTCCACGCTCCCCTCTATTCCCACCGGAACTCCGCACTCCCCTCTATTCTCATCGGAACTCCACACTCCCCTCTATTCTCACCAGAACTCCACACTCCCCTCTATTCTCACCGGAACTCCACACTCCCCTCTATTCTCACCAGAACTCCACACTCCCCTCTATTCTCACCAGAACTCCACACTCCCCTCTATTCTCACCGGAACTCCACACTCCCCTCTATTCTCACCAGAACTCCACACTCCCCTCTATTCCCACCGGAACTCCCACTCCCCTCTATTCTCACCGGAACTCCACACTCCCCTCTATTCTCACCAGAACTCCACACTCCCCTCTATTCTCACCGGAACTCCACACTCCCCTCTATTCCCACCGGAACTCCACACTCCCCTCTATTCTCACCGGAACTCCACACTCCCCTCTATTCCCACCGGAACTCCACACTCCCCTCTATTCCCACCGGAACTCCACACTCCCCTCTATTCTCACCAGAACTCCACGCTCCCCTCTATTCCCACCGGAACTCCGCACTCCCCTCTATTCTCATCGGAACTCCACACTCCCCTCTATTCTCACCAGAACTCCACACTCACCTCTATTCTCACCGGAACTCCACACTCCCCTCTATTCTCACCAGAACTCCACACTCCCCTCTATTCTCACCAGAACTCCACACTCCCCTCTATTCTCATCGGAACTCCACACTCCCCTCTATTCTCACCAGAACTCCACACTCCCCTCTATTCTCACCAGAACTCCACACTCCCCTCTATTCTCACCGGAATTCCACACTCCCCTCTATTCCAACCGGAACTCCACACTCCCCTCTATTCTCACCGAAACTCCACACTCCCCTCTATTCCCACCAGAACTCCACACTCCCCTCTATTCCCACCGGAACTCCACACTCCCCTCTATTCCCACCAGAACTCCACACTCCCCTCTATTCCCACCGGAACTCCACACTTCCCTCTATTCCCACCGGAACTCCACACTCCCCTCTATACTCACCGGAACTCCACACTCCCCTCTATTCTCACCGGAACTCCACACTCCCCTCTATTCTCACCGGAATTCCACACTCCCCTCTATTCTCACCAGAACTCCACACTCCCCTCTATTCTCACCAGAACTCCACGCTCCCCTCTATTCTCACCGGAACTCCACACTCCCCTCTATTCTCACCAGAACTCCACGCTCCCCTCTATTCCCACCGGAACTCCGCACTCCCCTCTATTCTCATCGGAACTCCACACTCCCCTCTATTCTCACCAGAACTCCACACTCCCCTCTATTCTCACCGGAACTCCACACTCCCCTCTATTCTCACCAGAACTCCACACTCCCCTCTATTCTCACCAGAACTCCACGCTCCCCTCTATTCTCACCGGAACTCCACACTCCCCTCTATTCTCACCAGAACTCCACGCTCCCCTCTATTCCCACCGGAACTCCGCACTCCCCTCTATTCTCATCGGAACTCCACACTCCCCTCTATTCTCACCAGAACTCCACACTCCCCTCTATTCTCACCGGAACTCCACACTCCCCTCTATTCTCACCAGAACTCCACACTCCTTTCTATTCTCACCAGAACTCCACACTCCCCTCTATTCTCATCGGAACTCCACACTCCCCTCTATTCTCACCAGAACTCCACACTCCCCTCTATTCTCACCGGAACTCCACACTCCCCTCTATTCTCACCGGAACTCCACACTCCCCTCTATTCTCACCAGAACTCCACACTCCCCTCTATTCCCACCAGAACTCCACACTCCCCTCTATTCTCACCGGAACTCCACACTCCCCTCTATTCCACCGGAACTCCACACTCCCCTCTATTCTCACCGGAACTCCACACTCCCCTCTATTCCCACCGGAACTCCACACTCCCCTCTATTCTCACCGGAACTCCACACTCCCCTCTATTCCCACCGGAACTCCACACTCCCCTCTATTCCCACCGGAACTCCACACTCCCCTCTATTCTCACCAGAACTCCACACTCCCCTCTATTCTCACCGGAACTCCACACTCCCCTCTATTCTCATCGGAACTCCACACTCCCCTCTATTCTCACCAGAACTCCACACTCCCCTCTATTCCAACCGGAACTCCACACTCCCCTCTATTCTCACCGAAACTCCACACTCCCCTCTATTCCCACCAGAACTCCACACTCCCCTCTATTCCCACCGGAACTCCACACTCCCCTCTATTTCCACCAGAACTCCACACTCCCCTCTATTCCCACCGGAACTCCACACTTCCCTCTATTCCCACCGGAACTCCACACTCCCCTCTATACTCACCGGAACTCCACACTCCCCTCTATTCTCACCGGAACTCCACACTCCCCTCTATTCTCACCGGAATTCCACACTCCCCTCTATTCTCACCAGAACTCCACACTCCCCTCTATTCTCACCAGAACTCCACGCTCCCCTCTATTCTCACCGGAACTCCACACTCCCCTCTATTCTCACCAGATCTCCACACTCCCCTCTATTCTCACCAGACATGGCGCGCAGTCCTCACCATAGCGCGAGAGGAGGAATCGCGAGCGCGCGAGGCAAAACTTAAATAGAAAATATTTGTTGGAATTAAATATGAGTAGTCTGTTGAAGCATCTTGTCTTGCAAAAATTCGAGTGCGTTTTAAATAGTGTTCATCAGTAACACTTTTGAAAACCGACAATCATCATATCTTGCCCTGACCGAACATGTGTGATGCCGCTGCCACGAAGCCGTTCGGCAGGCACCAAATCCCCGACCTCGCCACCACCAAGCAACGGAGCCGACCCCGCGTCCCCCTCACCTCACCTCACATGAACACACCCGCACTCATTTCCCCCCCCCCCCATAGAGCTCCGAGGGGAGGTCGCCTGGCCGACCGGTTTTTATCCGAGAGACCCTTATCGGGATTAATTCTCACGGTTTCCGGCGATCAGGGGATTGGATGACCTCCCCCGTGCTACGTGGCACCGCGGCGCTGCGGCCGGCCTTAATATGGTGTGGTCGCGGCGTGGGGCATTCGGCCACCGCGGTTGAAGCGCATCTCCCCCCACACACACTCCCACGGGTCGACGGGGCGAGCAGGGGAGGCACGGGACAGCATGAATAGCGGGGTCACAGGGGCTGTTGCGCATAGTCATGGAGGGTTGGGATAATTGCGCTTGAGCGCGCAGGCCCCATTGTTAGGGAGGGTAAGGGATTAAGTAGGATTTACGCCTTGCACGCAGCACACTGATTAGCATATCAACAGCGCCCAGAACCGCCGTGCGCGTGCCAGAGGATCGCGAGCCCATTGTTTAGCGCAGCATCCCCTTTGAGGTAGGGAGGATAAATAGAGGGGCGCAGAGGGAAAATAGCTCTCTTCTCTCCAGCGCCAGGCGACAGGACGCTCTCCAGTCCAGCGACCCGATCGTCCGTGAGACGCATCGAGGTGCGCTGCGAGCACGGGATCAACGAACCGCCGTGGGCATCCAGCAGGAAGACAACGCAGCGTCTGCAGGTGAACGAGGGCGTGCGGCGAGCTATGCCTCTCACACGAGCTCGCGGAGGGACGGACCAGGGAGGGGAGCCGTCGGGCGATGAGCCCAGCGACGGCAGCAGCTGCTCGCAGAGCAGCGAGGGGTCGGCGCACGGCGGAGCCCCTGCCATAGGCACGGAGCAGGGAGGGACTCCGGGGACCAGCGGCCCCAACAACTTGGTGCCAGAAGTGGGACGAACCCTCACATCTTCACGGGAAGGTGGCGCGCTACTCCACGCAAAGGTAAGGCATGTGTTCACCGGCCAGGGGACCCCTACATGGAAAGCGTTTTCCCGTAATATCATAGGGGCTAAAGAGCTTAATGGCTGGTCGGACGCGCAGGCGTTGCGACATCTTACGTTAAACTTAGACGGGCGGGCAGCCGACTTTGTAGAGGCACTACCCGAAAGCGCGCAAACCCAACTAGAAGAACTAATGCGTAGATTAGACCTGCGTTTCGGCACGCGCAACGCGATACGGGCGAAGACCGCCTTAGAGGCGCGCCGACGCCAAACTGGCGAGGACTTCCGAGACTACGCTGAGGACGTGCGATCACTAACCCGGATCGCCCGTCCAGAGTTCTCGAAGGAGGTCATTGACGCGCTAGCTGCAGACAAGCTACTCAGGTACCTAGCTCGCACCGCGTGGTGGCAGCCCAAAAAGAGTAGCGCAGGCCTCCCTTTCGATACCCTAGTCGAGCAAGCGCTGGAGTGTGAGGAGCTCTCCAGCGAACGCGCGCAGCTCCGAGGGTCGGGACAGGAGTACACCGTGGCGAGCCTGATCCCTGACGAGGAGGAGGATGAGGATGAGCCCGCCAGCCCCATGGGGAGACGGGCAAGAGAGGCCCAGAAACCCCGCGAGACAACCCCGGGTTGGGTAGCTGGGTTACAGACCGGCATGGGAGATATTGCTGGCCGAGTAGACCGAATGGACGGTAAGGTAACCCAAGTAGGGGAGAGGGTAACCCACGTAGGTGAGAGGGTAACCCAGGTACGCGAGGAAGCGAATAAAAATATGAAGACCCTCCAGTCTGAGATGGGGGAACTACGCTCGACCGTAGGGGGGCTGGCCGGGAGAGTAGCCCAATTAGAGTCCGATGTGGGACAACTGCGTACTGGGGGAGGGAGAGGGAGCGGACAGGGGACCCGCTACGGAGCCGCCCCCCCTCCCCGGGCATGTTATATGTGCGACCGCCGAGGGCATCTAGTGAGAGACTGTCCTGAAATCACCCGAGCTAGGCAGACGCGGGGGTTAAACTCCAACGCCCCCTAGAAAGCGGACCAACTAGGGGTGCAATCGACGCGGTCCCGATACAAATAGACGATAATGAGAATAATGGCGAGCGAGTGATCTCCACACAGGTTCCAGCAACAACGCCCACAGAAACGGTGACTCCTGGCGACTGGCTGCGGGAGCTGGTGGCGGGGATCACGGGGGCCACGTCGCTGGTGGAAGGGGAGGTAAACGGAGTGCGTACCCGAATCCTGCTGGACACGGGGGCGGTGGCCTCGCTCGTGAGCGCAGCGCACTGCAGCGCGATCGGGGTCGACGTGCGTCACCTGCAGGCCCCGGACCGCGCGCTGCACACTGCGAGCGGAGCCGGAATGGGGCTGCTGGGGAGAGCCACCCTAGAGGTCCGCATAGGCAGCCAGGTGTGCACGCAGGAGTTCTACGTGTCGAGTGCGTTGTGTCACGAGTGTATCGCAGGCACCGACCTCCTAGAACGGTTGGGACTCAACGTGCAACCCCGCCAGCGATGCGCCACCATGGAGAGCAACGGCGAGCGGATACCGTTCCTGGGACGAGAACCAACGCGCCGCCGCTTTGCACCTGTGGCCGCTATCCTGGCGACGACAGTCACCATCGGCCCGCTCACCGAGATGCTGGTGCCGGTGGCAACATCCCCACCGACCCCGCGCTCCGACCATCAGGGGAGGTAATGCTAACTCCTCACCCGGAGTTGGCAAAACGGTATGGGGTTGTGGGATCCGCCACGTTGGTAAACGCAGATGGGGACCGATTGTTTATGCGGATGTTTAACCCCCACAATACCCCAGCGATACTGCGACGGCGCACCCCGATAGCCACAGTACACCCCCTGCACGCACGCCACTCTAACGACTCGGTGTTCGCACTCTGGGCTGAGGACCCCGGGCGTCCTGAGGGTGACCAGGACCTGGCCTGGCGAGTCGGCCCGACTCCCCGAGCCGAGGTCGTTCCCCTGCTCGACGCGTTACATGTACCATGGGCGGATTTACCTAAGGAAGGGGCCGATCGGCTGCGCGAGTTACTGCGGGAGTATGCCGACGTATTCAGTGAACACGACTCGGACGTGGGTCGGACCGATCTTGTTAAGCACCAAATTGACACCGGTGCAGCCCGACCCATCAAACTCCCTGCGTACCGAGTGGGCGCACCCGAACGCGCCCAAATCAAAGAGGCAGTTGGGGACATGCTTCGCGATAACATAATTCAGCCCTCGGCGAGCCCCTGGTCAGCCCCGGTGGTACTAGTAACGAAAAAGGATGGGTCAACACGGTTCTGCGTCGATTACCGTAAACTAAATGCAGTCACGCTCGGCGATGCCTTCCCTATACCCCGCATCGACGACACCTTCGACAGCCTCGCCGGAGCGCGATATTTTTCCACCCTCGATCTCGCGTCCGGGTACTGGCAGGTGGAGATGGCGGAGGAGGATCGGCCGAAAACCGCATTCACCACCCCGATGGGGCTATTCGAGTTTCGAGTACTCCCGTTCGGACTCACCAATGCGCCCGCGACGTTCCAGCGGCTGATGGAGTTGGTGATGCGGGGCTTGCAATGGGAACAGTGCCTGATTTACTTGGACGATGTGATAGTGTTCAGTAGATCTTTGTCTGAGCATTGGTCCAGGCTTCGAGAGGTGTTCCAGCGACTGCGAGCGGCTCATCTCAAGCTCAAGCCACGTAAGTGTTACATCGCACAACGCGAGGTGGGGTACCTCGGGCATCGCGTCAGCGAGGCAGGCGTGCACACCGATCCGGAGAAGGTACGCGCCGTAGTGGAGTGGCCACGGCCAAGGAATCTGACGGAGATCAGATCATTTTTGGGGCTTGCCACCTATTATCGTCGATTTGTAAAGGGATTCAGCGAGATTGCACGCCCCCTCACCCAACTCACTTCCCCTAAGCACCCCTATCAGTGGACGGGGGCCTGCCAGACGGCCTTCACCACTCTCAAAGACCACCTCACCCACGCCCCCACCCTCGCTTTCCCCGATTTTACCACCGATTTTATTTTGGACACCGACGCCTGCAGCAGCGGGCTGGGCGCGGTGTTGTCACAGGTACAGGATGGGACGGAACGAGTCATCGCGTACGCCAGCCGGACCTTGAGTGGGGCCGAGCTGAACTATTGCGTGACCCGCCAAGAGTTGTACGCCGTGATTTTCGCATGTAAGCAGTTCCGGCCGTATTTGTACGGCAGGAGATGTCGCGTACGCACTGACCATTATGCTCTTCAGTTCCTTCTTACATTCAAGGAGCCGCGGGGGCAGATGGCCCGTTGGTTGGCGCAGTTGCAGGAGTACAACCTGCAAATCGAGTATCGGGCTGGCCGGACGCATGCAAACGCGGACGCCTTGTCGAGGCGGCCCACGGTGTACGCCGAGACAAGGGCGGAGGAGGCCTGCCCCTGTTTCACGGGGGGACGCTGCCGGCAGGCAACGGACCCCCGAGAGGCCGCGGCCACTGACCCCCCCCCAGCGAGAGAGAGTGCAGTGTGCGCCACAGAGACCCTCACAGGTGGCACCGAGGATCCCGTCGACCGCCCGGCAAGCGCGGGACCCGCGGCTCGGGACCCGATCGGACGGATCCAGGAGGACGTCGGCTGCGCCTTCCCGGGCCTGAACGACGAGCAGCTGAGACAGACCCAGCAGCGAGATCCGGATCTGGCGGCCGTGGAGGCGGCACTGCGGGAGGAAAAGAGCGCCCTACCAGGACCCTGGAGCGGTTTGTATGCCCGGTTGTGTGTGCAGAACGGAGTGGTACGGGAGTTAACCGAGGCCGGCCAGCCGGGGTGCATCTGTGTTCCTGCCCAGGTGCGACCCCAGCTGCTACGGCTGGTGCATGACCACCCACTCGGGGGCCACGATGGGGAACGACGCACTCGAGAGACCCTGCGTCGCCAGTATCTCTGGCCCAAATTGGCACAAGACGTGGCGGCCTGGGTACAGGGCTGCCGCGCCTGTCAGCAGTGCGGGCCGAAACCGGCACGATACCAGGTACCCCTAAGGCCGTTCCGCGTCAGCCGCACGAATCAGCTGGTCGGGATCGATCTACAGGGGCCATTCCCACGATCCCATCGAGGCAACCGGTATATTCTAGTCGCAGTAGAGTATTTCACCCGCTACCCCGTGGCAGTGGCCATCCCTGATAAAACGGCCTTGGTGGTGGCCCGGGCATTCGTAGAACATTACGTACTCAAGCACGGGATCCCGGAACGAGTCCTCACCGACCAGGGTAGCGAGTTCGAGGCCGAGCTGTTCCAGGCACTGTGCCGAGAATTCGGAATCCAGAAGGACCGAACCACAGCGTATCACCCCCAAGCGAACGGTATGGTAGAGCGCATGAATCAGACCCTAGCGGGGAAACTCAAACGTATGGCGGCCGCAAATCAACGGGATTGGGACGAACACCTCCCCTACGCCCTTTTCGCCTACGCCACCACCGTACACACGTCGACGGGACAAACCCCGTTTTTAATGATGTTCGGCCGTGAGTCTCGTTTACCCGCAGATCTGCTATTCGGCGTCCCTTCCCCCCAGCCGGAGGAGGGAAGCCGCCCCGTGGAACACCTGTTGGAGACCCTGCGAGAAGCCCGAGGCCGAGCATACCCGCAAGGGGAAGCCGCGCATCGGCGGCAGGAACAGGGCACCCGACCCCGCATGGAACCCCCCTTATTCCTGACAGGCGCTAAGGTGTGGCTACACACCCCTCGCGTCGGGGCCGGGCAGGTGGGGAAACTGACGACCTACTGGCGGGGACCCTGGACCGTGGTGCGGCAGATATCCCCCTGGACGGTACTAATTTACGGCGGGGAGAGGGGTCGAGAGACGGTGGTCAATGTCCGCCGCTTAAAACCATGGAAAGCGGCCCCGGCGAGAGAGGACTCCGTCACCCGAAAGCCCCGAAATCCCGGAGTACCCGCACCCCTCGTGTTGGGGGGCCTCGCACACTACATGGGCCCCGCCTGGTCCCCGAGACGCCCCGATCCAGTCCGGAGACGGCGCGGACGACGGCCACTAAACCCTTCCGCTGCTGAGTTTGTGCCCCAGCCCACAGGTGCCGGGGGACGGGGAGAGCCGCTGGAGTGGAGGAGGAGACCGCCGCAGGAGCTACAGAGGACGGAACCACCCGCCCCGAGGCCAGCCACCAGGTCCGGACGGATCCCCCGGACCCCGCAACGTTTCCTCGTGGGCGCGGCCCAAGCGAGGTGCTCCAGTCAACCCGGGACGGGGACTGGCACCTCGGGGGGCTATGTGATGCCGCCGCCACGAAGCCGTTCGGCAGGCACCAAATCCCCGACCTCGCCACCACCAAGCAACGGAGCCGACCCCGCGTCCCCCTCACCTCACCTCACATGAACACACCCGCACTCATTTCCCCCCCCCCCCATAGAGCTCCGAGGGGAGGTCGCCTGGCCGACCGGTTTTTATCCGAGAGACCCTTATCGGGATTAATTCTCACGGTTTCCGGCGATCAGGGGATTGGATGACCTCCCCCGTGCTACGTGGCACCGCGGCGCTGCGGCCGGCCTTAATATGGTGTGGTCGCGGCGTGGGGCATTCGGCCACCGCGGTTGAAGCGCATCTCCCCCCACACACACTCCCACGGGTCGACGGGGCGAGCAGGGGAGGCACGGGACAGCATGAATAGCGGGGTCACAGGGGCTGTTGCGCATAGTCATGGAGGGTTGGGATAATTGCGCTTGAGCGCGCAGGCCCCATTGTTAGGGAGGGTAAGGGATTAAGTAGGATTTACGCCTTGCACGCAGCACACTGATTAGCATATCAACAGCGCCCAGAACCGCCGTGCGCGTGCCAGAGGATCGCGAGCCCATTGTTTAGCGCAGCATCCCCTTTGAGGTAGGGAGGATAAATAGAGGGGCGCAGAGGGAAAATAGCTCTCTTCTCTCCAGCGCCAGGCGACAGGACGCTCTCCAGTCCAGCGACCCGATCGTCCGTGAGACGCATCGAGGTGCGCTGCGAGCACGGGATCAACGAACCGCCGTGGGCATCCAGCAGGAAAGACAACGCAGCGTCTGCAGGTGAACGAGGGCGTGCGGCGAGCTATGCCTCTCACACGAGCTCGCGGAGGGACGGACCAGGGAGGGGAGCCGTCGGGCGATGAGCCCAGCGACGGCAGCAGCTGCTCGCAGAGCAGCGAGGGGTCGGCGCACGGCGGAGCCCCTGCCATAGGCACGGAGCAGGGAGGGACTCCGGGGACCAGCGGCCCCAACAAATGTCTCCCAAATGTTGGTTGTTCACTTGTTTAGAATTATAATTTATATCGTGAGCATTGTCGTATATTGCATAAGTAACGTACATTAAAGAAGTGATCTTCGTGATGATGTATTAACTAGATGCATGTAAGTATGAACGTTACGGGAGTAATCGAGCCCAAAGGCAGGCGTGATAAACACAGTGAGTATGGTGGCAACTCCCTCACTAGAGCTGAGTGCTGGATGATCTCAGCGACGTCCGCATTCAGTACGCCGCTTCTATAATAACCTCGGGCCTGGAGGACGCTCGGTTCGAATTCGTGAGAGCGCTGATTTCGTTTCCAAGAGGCGAGGCGATAAAAGCGACGTCTTGAGATGGCGGAAACTGCTCCTGCTCAACCACCAGCTGCGGCTACTTCAGCGCCTAAAAGCCCCAAGAAGAAGCGCGCCGCTCCAAAGGCCAAGAAGGTCGGCCCCAGCGTGTCCGAGCTCATCCTCAAGGCTCTGGCCAGCAGCAAGGAGAGGAACGGCGTGTCTCTTCCTGCGCTCAAAAAGTCGCTTGCTGCCGGAGGATACGACGTGGAGAAGAACAATGCCCGCGTGAAGTTGGCCATCAAGAAGCTCGTGGCCAAAGACGCCGTGGCGCAAGTGAAGGGCAGCGGCGCGTCTGGCTCTTTCAAACTCAACAAGGAAAAGGCTGCCGCAAAGGCGAAGCCCAAGTCGTCAACGGCAAAGCCCGCAGCTAAAAAGCCCGCGGCAGCCAAGAAGGTGAAGAAGCCCGCGGCAGCCAAGAAGACCGCGCCCAAGAAGTCTCCCAAGAAAGCAAAGAAGCCCGCGGCTGCCAAGGCGGCCAAGAGCCCCAAAAAGGTGAAGTCGGCTGTTAAGCCCAAGAAGGCGGCGAAGAGCCCAGCCAAGCCCAAGGCTGCGAAGCCCAAGGTCGCTAAGCCCAAGACCGTCAAGGCCAAGGCCGCCAAACCCAAGGTGGCCAAGCCCAAGAAGGCCGCGGCCAAGCCCAAGAAGACTGCGCCAAAGAAGTGAATCCGATGGGACGACCGACGCTCGATTCACTCCACCTCAACGGCTCTTTTCAGAGCCACCCACTTCGTTAAAAAAGTGAACCAGATGCTGCTGCGCTTCAATTAGTTCAAATTAACTGTGTAACATTTACCCACTCGATGTGTTTTAAGCATTGATGTGATGGGAGTGATCGAGCCCGAAAGCAGGGATCACAAACACAGGCGAGGCGGGTGGCAGCTCCCTCACTCGAACTGAGTGCAGAGTAATCTCAGCGACGTCAGCATTCTCGCTGGCGATTCTAATCTAAATCCAGATTCAAAATCGATGCATTCTTGACGAACCTCCAATTTGATTATGTGTTGCACCTCTTCATTCCGTCATCATGCTACTGGTGCCAAATATGGAATTTAGTCTAAAAATGTATTGATTCCAGACAGCTTTACTCATTTGCCTTCATTCGCTCGTTCTCGCCTTTTCACTTTGTTTTTGTTTTGTAAACATTGCGGTGCACCATCTAAACTTTTCTATTAAATTAATTTCTATACGTAAATATCGCATTGTTTGCAATGTCTTTCTTACTTTGGGACAACTAGTTGGTGACGTTCACTCAACTATTGTGTTGGAAGCCGTTTAGCTTCACACGATTATAAAGTTAGTTCATCTTGTTCACTTGCAAACAAGACCTTTACACCGATTATTCACTCCACGTGCAATCTTGCAACAGATGGCGTTCCTCTGGCGTTCGCTGCGGGTGTGCCAATATCATTCCAGAGTGCTTCGAAGAAGGGCCATTGCCCAAACGTCGCATATTATACATGTCAAGGAAGTGTTATTGCCGACGGTGGAGGGTTTTCTTCGTCGCAGAGGTTAAAGGTGGAAGGTTTAAGGCGGAGCCATCGCGGAGGGCAGGGGTGGTCGGTGACGTCGCCACGCTTCGGGTATAAAGGCGGCTGCTGCTGCTGCTGCAAGCTGAGCGCGCAGTCTCTCGCGAGGAGCTTTGTCACAAGTAGTCG